>VXAZ01007749.1:41632-205139 GCA_013399875.1 Gymnorhina tibicen
ACACACACACACAGACACACACACACACAGACACACAGATGCACACAGACACACAGACACACGCACGCTGTGTCTGTTCCATTATGAACGCTTTCATAAGAAAGCAGAATTGTCCCACTCATAGCCATTATATCTGATGACATTCTTAATACTGGGCATTGTTTGCAGAAAGAAGCTATTGTCTAAGATTGCATATCTGCTGACCAAAGCACATGGAATAAGCACAGCTTTGGACACACTGAGCCTGGCCCCAGGGAAGAGCTTAGCGGTGAGTTTGTTTGAATGTCCTGATTCAGTGGTGAGCTCCAAAGAGGAAATGCCCACCATTATGTAAGGATTGCTGTTTATCTAAAGTTTGGAAAAACATCATTTGTTCATTTTCACCATAACGGAGATGGGTCTTATTTAAACCAAGACAGTATTAATGAAAAATTGCCTGAACAGAAAAATAGAGACAATAATATTTCTGCATTAGAAATCCTCTAACTCACCTACAATATCTTTCTAGTAAGCAATCAGCAGATAGTTTCAAATACAAAACTTTTCAAGTGGGTATAAAGACTCAACTTCAAAAGAGACAGGAAACATCTTTACATTCCTGTATGTTATCTGTACCTGGACAGTTTTGCTTTGACAATGATTAGGAAAAATCACATGACACTCAAATGAAAATGCCAGAAATCATGTAAAAATAACTTCCAAAAGTCACTGGAGCATTTTCTGCTTTTCTTACTTTAATGAACTCTTACTTACAGTCAATGGGCATTATTCAGCTTCCAGTGACTCAAAAAAAAATAGAAAAACATTCAGAGTAGCGTAAAATGATTTATTAAATAATGAATTAATAAAGAATGATTATTCCTTTTTCTGTTTCTGAATTATTTCTGAAGTAATTCTAGATTCTGTGAACAGCATAGTATTAAAAGCATTCATACATTGTTTATTTTGTGTTTGTTTGTTTTCAGATTTAGTCTTTAAAGTGCACTGAGATCCATAGAGCCATACATTATGAAGTCACAGGGATCTTTGCAATCATCTAGCCTGAAATATATTTTTTGTTTGGAACTGAGTAGGAAGTGTTTTGAAAAACGTTTGGTCTTGATTGAAAGCATTTGTTAGTTGCTTCCTTGGCTAACTGTTAAAAATTTTTTCTTAATTTCTAGCATTAGATTTTTTAGCTTCAGCTTTCAGCTGCTGTATTTTATGTCTTAGACCTTAGAAATCACAATCAAAGTTTTACTTTGTGCCCTTATAAACTTCACCTTCTCTCTCAGACTGAGTTTCTGGAATCTTCTGGTGCAGGGAAAGTTCTTCTAGTGGTTCTTCTCTGAATCTCTTCTGTCCTTCAAAAACCCTGGAAACAGTGACACAAGAACTAAACAAAATACTACCGGAGCATTTGCATGAAGGTCAAATGCTGAGGTAACATGAACTTTGAACACCTATTCAAGAAGCTTTCTACATGGAAAGATTGTATTATCCCTCCTAAAAACACTGACATGGGGGAGCTTTGATCAACATTACCATTCACACTTGATCAAGTTAAAACAAAATTTGCATGCAGTCCTCCAAGCTATGTAGACAAACCTGAGCTCCTCATGACTGATTTCTATCACAATGATCACTTACAAAGTTTAACTCTGATTATTTTATAATACAGATTTTAGTAATCTTTATTGCAATTTTTTAATAAATCATTTGGTAAAAATGTCAAGAACAGTCAAGAACAATCCTATACAAATGGTCTGATTTTATAAAAATATTTTGAGGGATGCCTGTTTTCTGTTTCTAATCCATGGGCGTATGTCCTGTTAAATTTTAATGTACCACACTAATTTAACATCATCTAATTAAATGTAAAGTAATTTAAAGTTGAAAGTCTAAAGGGGAAAACAGGGTTAATACAATCTTCTTCATCAATAGGCCCATAATCCCACAAAAATATAATCCTACTTTGAGAGAAATTATTTTCTATAGTTTTGTAGATTGACATCAGTTGTATTTCCTTCATTTAGCTTTTTGCCTAGTCCTGTATCAGGTGGGACTCAATGCCTGTTTTCCTGAGTTCAATGTCAACCTGACAACTAATCATGACAACAGAATTGCTGTTCTTTTCAAATATTTGCATAGCATTTTATTTCCTTACATTCTGGAACTTCTACAGAAAAGCATCAAAGAAGATCTGAGGTAGCCTTATTACTGAAATGTGGTTTGGAGAGGATTAAAATTCATACTGGTTTTGTAAAAATTCCTTAAATTTCTATGGAAGTGGTTTATTATCGCCTATGAGAGATCTCCTTACATGATTCTCACCAAATAAGATGAAGATATTTGTTAAAAATGTTCAAGTGTATTGATCTGTTTAAATTGCTGCTACTACCTTCACCTAGGAAGAAAAAAATCAGTTAGGCTTCTATTTTTTTCTCATTATATATCCCTAAAATATGCATTTTTTTACAAATATATACTGTATTATTCATCCTTTACCCTGATAAACCTTTATTTCTCTGGGTACATGTTTTGCCTACAAGCACTTGAGTAAAACAGGAAAGGGTACAAAAAGAACAGCAAAAGTGATCGATGATATGGAACGTCTGGAAATGAGAAATGACTCAGTTGACTGGAACTCAGCCTTGTGAACAGATGAATGAGAGGGCATGTGATGCAGGTCTACAAAATCGTGTAGGAGCTGGAGAAGGTTAATAAGGAACAATCATTCTGTATCTCTTTGGCCATAAAACCCAGGCAGTATCAAATAAAACTAATAACTGGCAACTGAAAACAGGGAGAGGATCCTTCATGCGGTGTATATTTAAACTGGGAAACTTTGTGCTGTTGGATGCTTGCAATGCTCAAAGTTTACACGGATTAAAAAAAGTAATAAATTCACAGGGAAGCAAATCCTTTCAGGGCTGTTAAATGCAAAGACATTCACACCAGCTCAGGAAGTCTTTGAGCCACTGAAAACTGGATGTGTATTCTCGGGATGCATTGCCAGAGGCATGCCCTGTCCTGCTAGTCTTTCCTGAGAGCATCTGCTCCTCATTGTTGTATTTTATTAGCCACCAGCCTTGTCTTGACCTAGGATGGCACAGCTCTTCCTATCCCCACAGCGGAACATTTGCACCAATGTTAACTCTCGTGTACAGCTGCTCAGCTGTGTCATATGCTGCTGCTTATGTTCCTTGAGTAGCTGAATATCTTTTTGTAAACAAAACAAAAACATCACAAAGGCGAGTAAGTGCATGACAAGCAAAAACCAGCTAATCCACATGCACAAATACCTTTGCTGGCATGCGAACACGGGTATTGTTCGGAACAGCTATCTCTGCAAAGATAGTGTGACCAAAAAGCTTAACTGCAAAAAAAGTAAGTATGATCAAAGATGAGCTAAACAGCTGCCATAAGCTGAAGAAAGCCTCACAAACACTGCTTTTGTGCTCTCCTACTGGCTCCAGGCCACAATAACTTCACTGAAGTTGATGTGATTAATTCAGAACTACACCACTGTAGCATTAAGTTTTAATCCAGTACAAAAAACAGATGGGATGTTTCCTAGCTCCTGGTTTACTGAGTGTTTTAATGCTCCTTTGTTGTGTCACCACTGCAGTATGAGTGTGAGCATTAGGAGCAGAACAGGCAGGTATTGAGATGCCCTGGTGCAATTACAGAGTAAGGTGTCAGCCCTAAGCAGCGAGATCGTTTGAAATGAGTGATGTGGGGCTGCACTCTGACAGATGGGTTACAAAGTTATGCTGCATGCAGGGATACAGTGATTTTAGTCTGCTGCCAGACTCCCCAGCTCTGCAGCCTGGCTGAGGCATATTTCAGGAGGTTAGATGCCTTGGGGATGATGAAGGTCATGTGAGGAAGCCTATTTCTCTCTATTGACTGCAGAGGAAGCCTCCGGTGATTAGGTTAGATATAGATATCAAATTTCTAGATGGCAGTTTATCTCATTTTAGTTCCCTGGAGGACTGTTCATCTCATCTTAAAATATGTACCTAAGAAAGGTCAGATGAATTGTCATGTGAAATGGCTATTTCTCTCTACTGACCACCAAGGCAGTTTAAGGCTGATAGCTTAGACTGAGACATCTAACTTTTATATGGTTAAAGCTGGAAATGAAGAATATCGGCCTTTTGTTTCATGCTGAATGGATTAAATGCCATGACAGATACTCTCTTACTTAGTAATAAATGTAGTGTTGTATGTTTCACAAGTTGGCAAGACCGGCAAAGTCTTCATTTTAAATTAGATTTCACTCAAGATAATGTCAGTGAGCAATTAAACTATTTCAGGAAATTCTATATTGCCCTAGGACCTTTATGACTTGACATGAGAGCAAAGGCAACCAAAGCTGGGACAAAAGAAACTATAAATACCAGATGTGTCTGTGTGTGTGTCACAGTGAGTCACTTCCAAAGGCAGAGCAGAGTCCTTAGCTGTCTGCAGTGTGTATAAAATGAGATTTCCCACGAATTTATGAGTTATCATGATGCATAACCCAACATTAAGCTGTTTTCTTAGCATAAGAGTTAGTCAACACTCTTTGAGGTGAAATGCTGTTCTGTCAAAATCAAAATGTTTCCAGTGATTATGTAAATAGGTACTTCTAATGGAATCACTTCAAACTGCTGTCCTATTAATTTATAGATTAGCATAAATGACTTTACAGGCATTTTATTTTAAATCAAAGTTAATGATGATGTTAAATTTTGTGTTTGATTTAAGGAAGGCTACTTAATAACTTAAAATAATATGTAATGCATTTTATTTTTGCTTTTCGTTTTGCTCTTCTAAAATATAATATTATACAACAATATTTTAATAATTTCAAAATCTTTTATTTACATATTATCAAAAAGGAAATGTTTAATAAAGTCCCTCTACCATTTATGAACCAAAAAATTTTAGTAATTTTGGCTTCTGAAAAATATTTTGAGATATTAATCTTCATTCTCTGTCACATGCCAGAGTTCAGCAGGAAACTTACGTTCCCTGCAAGTCTGGGGTTTTTGGCTATTTAGAGTCTCACTGACAAACTGAATTGTCAATGGAATGTATTCATTCATTTATATCAACAGTATTGTCCCTGTCTGCTTTGTTTTCCTCTGGGTCCTTATTTTTTCATCAGCAGCTTGGAAGTGAATCAGTGTCTGCTTATTTTCAAAAGGAACTGTGAAGGGAAGGGCTGTTAATTGTCTCATAAAAATATTTGTCAGGAAAACATGTTTGTTTTAAAATGCACTTTTATCCATGAATGATCTCATGCCTTAAAATTTTCATCTTTGAGGCACATTTAAGTTCTCACAATGTCCAGAATGTTATTATGCAGCCAGGCAAGCTATAAAATTTTAAAAAAGATGGATTCAGGGTTTGTCCATGCTGTCTCTTCCACTTTTGCCCATGTTTCTCATTTCCTGGTTGTCAAGTAGTAATAAAAAAAGAAATCAATAGTAGTTGAGAGCCATCTCAACATTTAACTGAAATATTTACTTCAAGTGTTAGGAAGTCTGTGAAAATAGAAAACTAACAGGATACCCACTGAAACAGGCAGATAAGTACTTGAGAGCTGCTGATGCATTCTGATAGTTTCTGATAATCTCTGCTTCCATGAATAAAGAAAATCATAGAATCATGGGTTTGAAGGGAACTTTAAAAGTCACTTAGTCAAAAAAAATTGTTTAGAATTCTAAAATATTTGTTTGAATTCTTGGGATTTGTCATAGGGGGCAAGGATACAAACATAATGAGTAGAAATGCATAATGAAAAGAAACCAAAGTCTACTTATCTCCAGAAAATATGTCTGTTTTCTTTCTCATTGGTGCTTATGTATCTCAGAGATGAGTCTTTTGGAATAGATGAAGTTATAGCACAATAAAATTTGTATGAGTTATAAAAATGCATTTGACCCTCTGCCGTATGAAGAAAATGTTAATTGACACAGTCTGATACAACACTGGACATCAATGGACCAGAAGGAATTTTCACAGAACTAGATAGTAAAAGGTTTTAAAAGGGACCTCTGTTAATCCTTTCCCCTCTGTTACTAAACTTGTCTAAAATCATACTCTTCTGTGTACAGTAGTCTGAGTTTGGACAGCCATTTTTCAATAAGATGGAGGAATAAGGGAATTTTAAAAGGTATCTCTATCTTTTCAGTACAGAAACTTCTCAGCAAGGTGTAGTTGCTTGTAAGGTATTTCTAGACATGGAACTCTGTTTGTATTTATTTGTGAATAAAGCTCAAAAAGATCATGGAAAATGAGACCCACTGTAACAGTCATGGAACTGTGGGTAATAGCATCTCCATTTGTTATACATTTGAATAAAAATAATGTTTCTTTGGGCAGAGTCCTTCCAGTTTGATGATGTTTGCATTATCCGTAAAATCTCACTGGATCATAGACTCGGAGGGTCATCTTTGAGGTCCCCTCCTTGGGTTGGAAGGCATCTTAAAGATCATCTCATTCAACCATCCTGCCATGGGCAGGGACACCTTCCACTAGACCAGGATGCTCAATGCCCCATCCCGCCTGGCCTTGAACACTTCCAGGGGTGGAGCATCCACAGCTTCCCTGGGCAGCCTGTGCCAGTGCCTCACCACCCCCACAGTAAAAATTTCTTCCTGATATCTAATCTAAACCTACTCTCTTTTAGTTTAAAGCCATTAGCTGAGTCTTTTTTCTGTTCTTTTACAAAACTAGGAAACACATTGCTACTGCTGTGATGAATAAAACTAAGTTTCATTTGTATGACTTGAGAGATAAATGAACTATACTATGTATGACTTGAGAGATAAATGAACTATAAACTGGATTGTTTCCTCTTTTGCTTAATTCACAGTTTTATTTTTTAAGCCATCACAAATTCTAAACAGAAGGTGACTCCAGGGTGGTCCTGGAAATGTTTGGGGAATTGCAAAACAATGTATTACAAATGAATAAAGTCTAATTTTGGTGTCTATCTCAATGTCAGTTTTTTTAATTAAAAAAAATTACAAAACTCTTTTGTGGATGGAAAAAAAATACTTGTCAAAGAATTAACATTGATGTGTGTTCAGCTTATACAGGTAGCCTGGCTTTAAGGTGGCATTTACCATTGATAATAGTGTAGTCATATCATTTAAAGTGCTCCGTGACATCACAGCACCGCTGGGACCCTTGGCACACTTGCAGGTCTACAGACAAGCACCTAAGCCACGGGCAGAGTGATCTCTGTGCTGCTGAGCTACATGGATAGCTGACCTCCCTACTTTAAAGCTTTGAGTAATACCATTAATGAGCCTTGTGGATCTCACCCTTTTTCATATACCAGCGAGAAGGCTCTGCATAAATTTATTCTTCAGAGAAAATAGTGGTGCTAAAGAAATTCTGGTTGGGAGCTAAACATAGGATAGCTAAATTTGAATATTTGAGTGATGAACTTTGGAAAAAATCTACTTGAACGTGTTTTCAGATTAATACTGGATGCCCTTCTGGCCTGTGTATTTTAGTCAAGAGCACCATACCTGGGCTCAGTAGGATAATGACTTAATTTAGGTATCTAGAGTTCAGTTTAGGTACCTTAAGTGTACAGAATGTAAGATGAGGTCATCCACCAGGTATAGCAGTGGTCCAAATCTGATGTTACAATCCTCTGAAAATAAAAGCCCTTCAGATTTATTCTTTGCAGTTTATTTCATTAAATAAATGTTATGTTATCTGTAGTGGTTGCAGTGGGGTACTATGGCACAGAATTTATTTATGTGAGTGGTCCAGCAAGGTTTGGCAAGGAAATGGAGATTTTTCCTATTGGTAATTTCAAATTGTTCAGAATTGAACTCTGGTTTCACTTCTGATCCCTAAAAAGAAACTAAATTATTTAGGGTAAAGATAGCTAAAATTTAAAAGCTTTTGACCAAAAATATGGTAGGAATGCAGTGGAATAGCTCTACAGGGTACAACATCATGTGTTTGTGCCAACTGAAATATCGGAAAAAATATTGAGAGATGCTGATGCATGACCATTACTGTGTCTAACCAAAAATTCGTCTATGGGCTGAAAGAAACAACATCTTAGAATGGATGCAAGCCAGTGCTGCTTTATGGGTTTTAAACTGATATAAATCTACATGTGAAATCTGCATGATTAAATTGAACAAATTGAGCTTAATTATGGCCTTTTTTTAAAATAGGAGAAATCCTTAAACAGCAATTTTAACTGAGGGTAAAAGTCGGAATTAGGTTGCCTCTTGACCAAATGTCAACAGTCATCACAGTAGTCACAGCACTTACAGCTGCAGTACTCACCAGGGTTTACTTAAATAAAAATATCTATTTTTTGTAATATTTCCTCCCAATTTCCTCATAAATGCCATTAAGACAAACTGAGTAAATTGTGAGAAATCTAACTGAGTGCAAGTATTGCTGTCTGTTCCTGAGGGAAATAAGGTGAACTTTCATCCTAAGCCAGATGAAAGCCAACAATTTAAGCACAAGGTCAACAGCATGGAAACCCATTCCCAGACTGTTTTGGTTTGCACAAGTTCAAAGATCCAAGAGCAGAAGAATTTGTCATATTTGTTCTTAGGCAGACTTTTCTGGGAGATGCACCACAGTTGCATGCCATCCTGTCATACCTTGCAGGGTTGGTAGCATTCCTTGAGATCAGTGCTACTTGGAACAATACTAATAAAAGAAAAAGACAGCAGGAAAAAACAATGTTAGTGTCTTCTTTTTCCTTGGAGATGTTTCTGAACCTAGGTCCAAGTTGGTGCTAGAGCAGTCAACTGGCAGAGGGCACAGGATTTTTCCCAGGTGAAATGTAAAATTAATATTGGGGTTGTTAAATAACTAATAGAATATTTTTTACAAGACTGAAAGGCTTAACTACGACATCCTAGCCAGATTCTGACTTAGTGCATTACATCATGAATTCATAAAGTTCATCCTGTAGAAAGTACTATGTCCTTCCTCTCCTCAGCTGTTTGTTAAGTGTCACTGTGCCCTGGCTTGCAGCTGTCATATCCCATTAAAGAGATGGTTTAAGTGATACTTATACAAAACTTGGTATTTAATAACATAGCAAAGCTACTTTGTGGTTCTGGATTAACCCTGAGGGACTTCCCTTCAATTTTATACTTGATCCTTCATGGCTTTATTTCTCTTATCCCTCTCCCTAAAGCTTTCAGCTGTTTTTTCAGTTTTATGCTCCCCTCCTGCCTTCATTCCCTTAATAATTTCCATTTTCCACTGCTGCATCTTACTGCATTCAATACTTCAGGCTTTAGCTCCCAGAGTCAAACAAGGAAAATTTTGCTATTTTTCTCTCTTTCTCTCTGTCTGTCTGTCTCTCTGCATGCTTCTCATTTTTCAGCGAAATCAGGGAGATCTTGATAACACGATCCCAGTAAATCCTCACTGCCAGTTCAAATGGCAGAAGTTTAAAAATCCTGATTTCTAACCTCAGGGTGTGACTTTGGCAGGTAATACTATTTTTGAGCAAGAAATTCACTTTATTCTAACACTGCTTACCAAGTCCCTCAGGCACAAGAGCACGCTTCCTTCAACTGGCCCTGTTTTTTTACAGAAAGCCTTATAGAAAAAAAACCTGCACTTTATCACCCAACTGTTTATGAAGAGATACCAGTTCTTTCTTTCACACTTACACATCCACACTGCAGACAACTTCCTCCTGATAAAGGGTTACCCTGCCAGCAGACCTCTCCTTAGAGACACTGCACATCTTTATGGCTTCTGGAGGAAGCATTCAGCCCAAAATGTCTGTGTGTCCCTGTAGAGTCTGCACATTTAAGATCCTGCTCATAATTTCTAAAATCTTTGGGATCTTTAAAGGCAAACAGCATGAAGCAAACAGGGAACTTCCAGTGCCGTGCTTGTGCTTTTCCAAGTCTCCTATTCACCTTGGGCAGGCTGGAACCAAGCTGCTGACCCCGTCTTTTTGAGTTTTGATGCCAGGTCTCAACCCAGCACAGTGTCGGACAGACTTTTATTTAAAATGACAAAGCAGTCAGGCTGGAACTGGCTTTGAGACTGAGACCTCTCAGCCCAGGACTCACACACAGCTGAGGAGGAGCCATCAGTACAGCTTATGCCATCTCACTTGTGTTTCCAGTGGAATGCAGAAGGATCCCAGTGCTGTACCTCTCAGGTGCCCTGTGGCACTGCATGGTTGTGTGCTGGCAGCTGAATGTATCCCCAGGTCCCTAAACAGATTAGTTTAACACAAAGAAACATCCCGAAGTACCAAACCTTGATTTGCTCCATCCAAGTCCAAGGAAGACTAACCCAAGTGATTATAATATCAAGCATAAATAAGTCATCAGAATCTGTCAGGAATTTTTCTTTAAGCAAGAATCACATAGGTTCCAATTACAGCTTTGTCAGATCCATTCTGTGTCCCAGGACCAAACATCTCTCCTTAAAAGAGAAGCTTGCCACGGAAGCTGCTGTCTCCTTTACTGTGTCAGCCTACAGAACAATGGAGTTTATGCTATCACTGGAAAAGAAGGTAAGATAAAAAAATAAAGACAGTTTATCACAGGTATCAAAAGTCAAACTGACATTTGTTAAGTGTCTGTTTCTTATCAGAAAAAGACAAATAAATATGATTCCTACAAGAGTACTATAAAGTGCTTTGAGAAATGGACATTAAATTGATATAATAATTTAATTTTTTTTAATGTAGGTTCCTGTTAAGCATCTGATGTAAAGAACTATCCCTATAAGATGTGTTTTTGTAATGCACACTTCGTGGAAATTGAACTTTTTTTCCTTGTCAGAAATATGTAACAGTTTTAGCATAGCAGTTCCTGTAAGTAAATATTAAACATGCCAGTTATTTGCAATAAAATGAAAGCAACCACCTGTAAATAGTCTAATTACACTGAAGTGAGTTCCTTTTTTTGAATTCACTCTGAGTTGTGTCAATCGTTGTGAGTCCCATACCTGCCACCTAATAATCTCCAGTTTACTGATGTTAAAGCATTGTTCTCTGCAACATTTTCAATATTGACCGAAGTAATATATGAGAAGGAGAACTGGTGATTTCCTCTTGCACTTGCTTTAACAATACCACACTCTTCCTGTTAGCTGGTTAACTTGCTTTGCCATTCTCTGGATTCTGAAGCACTGCTGTATGCACACAGCCTGGCATAAGGGTCAGTGTGCTAATGCCATCAGTCATTTGGCACCCTCAGACAGGCAAATGGGGAGTGATTCTTGCTGGATCCTTGAGTGCAATCACTTCCCACCCTCTTGGCAAGCTGAAGACTTACAGGTCATATCTTGCTGCACTTGACTAACCAGTGTGGAGGCATGTGGGACCAGGCACTGCTGACCTGTGGCACGGCTGTTCTCATGCTTTCACCCTGTGCCCAATAGTGCTCTCTCAAACAGCTGCCAGACGTGGTCTGGGGGATAGCAAAGCCCAGGGACTCAAACACATCTTGGATGTAGATGTAGGTGATGAAGCAGCTCAGTTGTATGGATGCAGGTGACTGACTTGGGGTGACTTTATGCTGCTGTATCCCCTATCACTGCTCTATGCCCAGACATGATTCCTGAGCCTTTCTATGCCTTTAAAACTGGATGCAAGAGACAGAGAAAAAAACGCAGCGAACTTTTCAAAACAGTCTGTGCTTCAAGGACACAGAGATCAGCTACTGCTGCTGCGGAGCAGAGGAAGCACTTCTTCTNCGAGGAGGAGGAGAGAGACCGCACCCACAGGAGGACTCTAAAATCTTTCAGATTTTCTCTCCAGAGTGAGAGATTTTATTATTTAGCATTATTATTATTTTTTTCCTGTGTGTTTGTTAAATAAATAGTTTTTATTTTCTCCTTCACTTTCTTCCGAGGAAAATTTTCTTCCCGAACCCGGTTGGGGGGAGGGGTGGTTGTAATCCACCTTCCTTTGAGGAGACATTCCTTTTGGACATTTCCCTGAATTTGGCCTAAACCACCAGAGTGACTGTGCCTCCCAGGATGAGAGATGACTCCCAGTTTTGTTAGCTCATGAGTTTAGGCATGGACGATTTAGGCAGATTGCCCCATGAGGCAGCTTTCTGCCCTGGCCTGGCTTCTGTGCAGGGTGGAGCCTGGGCTGCTCACAGGGCCTCTGCACATCACAGGTGTCTTCCAAGGGATGCCAAGGTCCATGTGTCAGTCACTGCAGACAGCTTCTCTTGGGAAACAAAACCACTCCTCCCCGTTTTAACTGTGCATGGAACTAGGGCCAGGCAGAGACCTGTTCCATCTTCTGTCAAAATTTAATGTCCTAGGAATATTGATGCCATTTTAAACAGCTACAGTAGATGGCCTGAAAAGAACCCTCTGCCTCTATCACCCCATTTAGCGTGCAAAAATATTTCTCTTCCTTCTCCTCGAAACACTATGATAAAATATTTTCTGATTGTCACGTGGTGTTATTAGCAGAACAGGTATATTTTTCAACTACTCTTGTGCCCACACACAAATACTAAGAAAAGTGAGAGAAATGTAGCACATGAGAATGAGTGGTGAAACCTGCTGTTTTAACAAGTTGGAAATGAAAACATAATGTGGTACACAACTCATTAATTAATTTTATTACAACTTTATACCAATTTTTATTAGATGTTTTTATTGGATTAGGAATTGAATTTTGAGATTATGTTAAAAATGTGATGGTGTTTGCCTATTCTCACAGTAGATGTAAAATTTAAATGGTCTTATTTTAATAAGTATTTCTTCTATAATTTAGCTTTTGCCATTTGGCAAAGTCTTTAGAGTCAAATATTTGGCATAAAATCAAGTCTAACTCTTTGCAGTCAGAGATTAATGATCTGTCCATAAAGTTCCTTTACTGTATGGTTAATTCCCTTAGCATCAAGTGCTCCCACTTACTAATGTTACTTTTGCAGTTTGTAAATGACATTAACAAATAGAAGTCATTTTATGGTGGTCCTGTGGCATGACTTGTTCAAGTACTGCTACCTCTTCTTCTTTCTCGCAATTAAAAGAAATATTTTAATCCAAATGGTATGTCTGTCAGCGAACTGTCAGGAAGAAAAGGCTAATAGGTGTATTCTTTCATATACTCTGAAAGAATCTTATCACATGTATGGATTTAGCGAACATTCACTGTCAGTTGATGCAAGAATTAGCAGTCATGCAAGAGTTGTCATTGATTTAGACACTGATCAAGAGAAGACTCTGTGCCACTACTGTTTTCCTTTTTTCCTTCCAGCCACAAACAGAAGAGCGTCTGTTCTCTGATGAGGTCTGTGTGTCGATTCATAAAAAGGGAAGCCATCTCTGGTATCACTGGCTAACACCCAGTTTTAATAGACATTTAATTGATCAAAGTCATTACTGTTGTTAAAATGCATTATAGTATATCACATTGAATACATGATATTTGATGCTATTATTTGAGGAATACGGCAATAAAATTTAGTGGTCACAGTAAAATTTAACATAGGTGATTTTTTGCCATACAAATACAAGTTCTGTTGACCCAAACAATTTTTTTCTAAAGGAAAATTTGTCTTTCTGGGCTTATTCTTTAACTCGTCTGATCAAAACTACCATATTCTAGCCACAGCACAAAATAGGCTAATTATATTTAATTTTAAATCTCTTCCTAATGCAATTTGTAATGATAGTATTTGCTTCTATTTTTTATCCCATTATGAATTCTTCTATGCACTCTCAAATAATTGCACGCCACCTACAAAGACTCATGAGAACAGTTCATACTCTGTTTCACTGAGTGAGTGATACTCTGCACACATCAGGTTCAACTCCAGCACATGAATCAGAAGTAAGGATGATTTCTTATAGCACCACAGGTGTCCATTTAATCCCACAGTTTCTAAACTGAAGTAAAAGGACACGGCTGGTTTACTACATTTTAAAGCAATCTTTATGTTTCCTTGTTGGTCCTAGAGGCTTGCATGTTGATACACCTGCTGTTGAATTCAATTAACTTCTTTACTGGAATATTTCTCCTTGCCTTTCTACTTCTTGCTGATGCAACCATGTTGTATTTGCAGGACACACTCTCATTCTCTAGTTACTTATATGGACTTGTTTTATAACTGTTTGTCAACAGAAACAAATGCCAAGGCCTGAAAGTTTTCCACATCTTGCAGCTCCACCAACAATGAATGAAGCATGGAGAGCCTTGAAAACTGGAGATTTTATGAAAAAAACACAAGTGGCCTACAGAGAAGGGATCATGGCTATAGACCGTGCTGTAGAATGAAACAGTTGTTCCTGTCAGGGTACAGACTCAGATATTGATCAGCTTAATTCCATGTACCTACAGAAAGACAGTGCCTGGGGCTTCATGGAAGGATGGCTCTTCCCTTTAATTCTGCATGGGATATGTCTGCATTAATGGAACTGCCCTCAGACAGAAAACTCCTGCATAAACTTAGAAGTAAGAGCATTGGAGTGTTTGTGCAACAACAGTCTTTTCAGAAAGAATCTGCTTTGTGTAAGGAAGAAATTTCTTTGGTTGAGAATTGGCACGACATTTTGATCTGTATATGAGATTCAACTCAGATAAAGTGTAATACAGTCAAAATCTGCTTGTCTAAGGGCATCTAGGGTTTTCCCAGAGTATCTTGTTTATAATTCTATGGCTTTAGAAATAAAGAAACTTGAATAATTCAAGTGTAAAATTTCCATTGGAGTTCAATGATACCACAATTTTAATTTCTGGATGTACCCAGAAAAATGAATTTGACTGTTAAAGCATAGCCTTCATAATGCATTTCATTTCAGGTTTCACTGGACCTCACACAAACATGACTGATAGAATGGAACAGCTTTAATTAGCTGTCAGAAATATGCTCCCAAGATGTTTTCAGGAAAATATGCTTTCAAGCTTGTATACATTTTTGCTACATTTTTCGTGACATATGATATTTGTACAACAGTCATCTATTAATATCCAAATAGGACTTTATTCTTTTTTTAAGCAACTTCATTGAAAGAATGCTCTGAAGCTTTTAAGTAACTTGAAATACATTTAGGAGGAAATCCTGGAGTTGCTGAAGTCAGCAGATACTGTACTACTGATTTAAACAGGAGCAGAATATCACTTTTCTTTTTTATGCCTTCTTTCAAACAAATGCAGCAAGGCTCTTCTACTCTTCCTACTCCTTTGTATTAATATTTGTATCAAAGAGGAGTTGAAAGATCATTAGCAGAAACACCTCTGCTCTCAATAGATATTTCCTGTGAATATCTGTAGTGAGCTGTAGTTCAGGTGCTAAAGTTGAAACAGTAACTATTTGTAAGATTTTCAAAAGCATTTCATATTAATTATATGTGTTTCCTTTGAAATTATTGGGATTTTTTGCTTTGACATAATTTGTAGCACGATTAGGAAGAAAGCTGAGTACTTTTGAAGATGCCAGACTATGGCTAAGTTTTCATAAGGTATAACCCCAATCCATTGGATGTTGATAAAAACATCTTTAATTTACTTCAGTGAAACTTGGTGGCTATGACACAAAAAATATAGTGATATTTTATCATACAATAATTGTGGGCTGAAATTTTAGTGGTTTGTAAGATCTAAACAAAGGATAAAATTTTGATCCATTTTCAGTGAATTACACTTTAAAAGCAATTATATAGACTTCATTGAAATTATTTATAAGTAATATACTGGTGGATATGAGTAGAGTTATTCGAATCTGCTCTAAGGAGGGAAAAGAAAACAATATTTATCTTGTAAAGTGCACAGAAGTACTGGCTGCACCAGCTAAATGATAGCAACTTTCTCTCCATTAAATATATGTATTATTGCACAGAGAAGTGAATGGTATGATTATGAAACTAACCTTTGCAAAGTTCTGGTTTTACCCAGAAACAGTGGGCCTAATAAACACTTAAACTGCAAAATGATTACTTTTCTCTTTTAAGTGCAGCTGAGAAAAGTGGCACATACAACTCCAGCAGTTGTGGGCTACAGCTTGTAAAAAATGTTATGGAATGAACACAGTCATTTGACCATTTTAACTGCTTCTTGCTGCAATATGTAAGTTTCATATAGGTAAGTTTCACCTATGTAAAATTCATATAAAATTTCCATTACACATGTTAAACTTATGAAAATGTTGTCATGTTCAAGATAACTCTTTTCTTACCTTTTTTTTTTACCATATGAAGTCGATTTTTTCTGCTTTGGAATTAATTAATTTCTTCTGTGCAATAGCTGAGTATCTAACATATATACCCAGAAAGTAAACCCCTATATTCAGCATCACCTTTAGCTGAGAAGATCTAAATCAGGTAGTCTCTGAACATTGCTCTCATAAGCCATGACCAAGGATTATGCTGTCAAATTGTACACACAACTGTTAGCAGCCAAATATTTTATCATCTCCTCCCAGACCTTGTTGCCAATCCTATGTCTTTTGTTTCCTAAATAAATGCTTCATATATAAACGAAGTCTTGTATAAAAAGAGAACTTATTAATGAGAATATTGTGTTGACTGGTTAGTATTGTCTTTTTAGCGATTAAGTCCCATACCTTTGGCCTACAGGATAATGAGAATAAAAGTACTAAATTGCATTTTTCTGTTAACTTTGCACTTCTTAAACCAATATATTCAAACATTTCCCAGGTATCTGGTGCAGAATAGTTACACACCAGTAAGGAGGTGAGTTTAATGGAGGGCACAAATCACCCCATAATGTCTGTAGAAGAAATATTGCGCTGCCTTTGTATCCTTTTTAGAAAACCATGCAATCAAATGCTTTTATACACATTTTATATACAAAACTACTGGAATCTTTAATCACATGCATTTGTCCTTTTGTTACATAGAAATGAAGATGAGCAGCCCAGTTCCCTTGTAAAGACACATACACTGTGCAGGTCAAAAAGTTTTGGGCAGTAGGAGGGAGTCACTTCACCTCTTCTGACATGTAGTCTTGGAGTCTCATGTGTTTTAATGACAGTAACCCAGGGGGCTGCCCAGCTTTGGCTGATCAGGTCTGAAAATCTGGAGCCTTCAGCACAAGAAAGACATGGACCTGTTGGAGT
Source organism: Gymnorhina tibicen (assembly GCA_013399875.1). Taxonomy (NCBI): domain Eukaryota; kingdom Metazoa; phylum Chordata; class Aves; order Passeriformes; family Artamidae; genus Gymnorhina; species Gymnorhina tibicen. The sequence goes on from VXAZ01007749.1 coordinate 58,684, forward strand.
GAGTCCAGAGGGGGCCAGAGGGCTGGAGCACCTCTCATACAAAGACAGGCTGAGAGAGCTGGGGTTGTTCAGCCTGGGGAAGAGAAGGCTTTGGGGAGACCTTATTGTGGCCTTTCAGTACTTAAAGGGGGCTAATAAAGAAGATGGAGAGAGACTTTTTACATGGGCAGGTAGTGGTGGGACAAGGAGAAACCATTTTAAACTAAAAGAGGAGAGATTTAGATTGGATATTAGGAGGAAATACTTTACTCAGAGTGTGATGAGGCACTGCAACAGGCTGCCCAGAGAGGCTGCCACATCCCTGGAAGTGTTCAGGGTCAGGCAGGATGGGCACCTGGGCAGCCTGATCTAATGGAAGGTAGGAGGGTTGGAATTAGATTATCTTTAAGGTCCCTTCCAACCCTAGTTCTTCTATGACTCTATGATCATTCAGATCCCATGTAAATATTCCTTTGTAATTGAAACTCCTTAACAGTCCAAGATGAATTAAATGGATTTTGTCTTTGATGAGACTATTTGCATGATCTTGTTTTTTGGTGTAGTTCATGTTAATTCAGTTCTTAAATACTTGTAACAATGTAAAGTTTTAAAGCATTTTCTATCACTTAAATTACACAACAACCTACATTTCTATTCCCTCCGTTGCTCTTATAAAATTGAAAATACATGTGGACAGGAAAAACTGTAGGCATGAAGGCAAATGCAATCTCCTAGTGGCAACAGTTATCTTGCAGAAAGATTTGTGAACGTGGTGGATTTGAAGGATTTCAACAAAGTCAGAAACTGATAGCACTGGCTCGAGCCAGGCACGATGCAGGCAGGTGCTGGACAGGCTTCCCCCACTCAGCCTCTGCCAATACTTGTCCCCCTGACCTGCAGCACTGCAGCTGTTCCCCTCCCTGCCAAGATGATTGGTGGTGGGTTGGGGATTTGGAAAAACACAGTCACTGCACAAATACATTTTGGGTCTCCAAAGGGCAGTGAATTAACCCACTGTATCACTTCCAGCATAATGAATTTTTAAATTCCTCTGTCTAAGACAACAGACTCCTGTTTTTCTGCAGGGCACAGCAGTGGGTGTCCTTTTCATTCTTCCTCAAACTTACTATTATATTTTGATCTTTGCAGTTTTGCTGGAATATGCTGATTTAAAAAATGAACATACTTTTCATATAGAAAGAATAATTTCCTTTGAGCCATATTTGTGAAATTAACAAAGTGAGAGAGGAAATATTTGAAAAATTCAGGGGCAGATTCCCTACACTTTGAAGCAGTGATGAGCTCTCTGTGCTGTCTGTGATCTAAGTGTCGAGAGAGGGGTTGCTGGAAAGAAATATTTGTCTTATCTAGCTCTTAAAAGGCTACTCATCTCACTAACTGGTTTGATATGTGTTTTATAGTACTGCAAAGAGTCCTAACAACTGTATTTGGAAAGAGATCTCAGGTTTTTAAATCTAGGTCACACTTTTCAGTCCTGATTCAAGAGCAGCCTTGTAGAAGAGATGCAAACTTTAGCTCATTGCTGGCAGGGATCTACAGGATCAAAGCTGTGAATTGACTGGTGGTAAAAGAGAGTCATGATTATTTAATGAACTACCAGAAAGGCTACTGATTCACTGACAAATATTCATATACATGTTCTCAATCCTTTTCCAAGGACAGGATTTTAATTTACTGTATTTTATGCCAGAACTGAAGTGGGGTCTCTGTGGGTGTGTGGTAGATGGCCTGGGCTGTGCTGACGTGCAGTAACCAGTTGTGCTGAACACTCATCTCATTTCCATATTTAAAATACACCCTGGATCACCCCACTGATGTCCAGTTTCAAACATCTCATTTTTGTTCATTCTGGGATGAAAGAAAAGTACACTGCTTCACAGCACAGTTTTTGCTTGCTGCAGTTTCTCACTTTCACATTTGGCATGGTGGGTAATGAGACTCTGAATGACAACTTTGTTGCCATTCAACCTGTCCCTTAGGTAAGAGTTATCAAAAAGTAGAATCATGAAATGGCTTGGGGTGGAATGCACCTTAAAGATCATTTAGTTCCAACCCCCCTGCCATGAGCAGGGACACCTTCCACCAGACCAGGTTGCTCAGGGCCCCATCCAGCCTGGTATTGAACACTTCCAGGGATGGGGCATCCAGAACTTCTCTGGGCAACCTGTGCCAGTGCCTCACAACCCTCATGGTAAAAATTCCTTCCTAATATCCAGTCTCAACCTACATTCTTTCAGCTTAAAGCTTAAAATTCTTTCTGGTTCTATCACTCCATGCCCTTGTGAAAATTCCCTCTCCAGTTCTTTCTGTAGCCCCCCATTAGGTACTGGAAGGTGCTATAAGGAGCAGTGGGAAAGCGATATTTACTTGCAAGGGGTTTCTTTATTTTCTCAAGCATCAGGTCAACCCACATCAAGAAACCACCACAGTCTTCTACTTTCCCTTCCTCAAAAGAAACCTCATTCTGCACAACCAATTTTGGTCTTTCTCTAGAAAGAAAAGATTGATATTTTTTCCTCAACCATTTGTTTTCACTCCTTTGGTAAATATTCCATTTTATGATATTAACAAAATATGGTTCGATTTTCTTCCTTTGAATGAAAGGAAAATGCTAGTTTTTAAGGAACAAGAAACTTAGAAAAGCGGAGAGCAAGAAGGAATTCCAGGATATTTATTTATTGTACGGAGTTAATATTTTCCAACAGTGGGACACATGCTCCGTCACAGGAATAGTGAGGGACATCTTAGCTATTCTTCAGAGTTCCTGGTCCTGTTAATATCTTTAGTCACATGCTATTCTTGGGAACTCTTTGCAGAATGAGAACTATACTCAGTAATGTCTGACAGTGTTTGTTGAGAGCCTGAATCTCTCACTGAGGAAAGCAGGAGCCTGTGTATATTTTCTGTATGTAGTAATGAAAGAAAAAATGTAAATGTTGAAACTAGGCAATATTTTTATTATCTCAAAATATGGAAAGACAAATAGCAAAAAAATAAGCAAATCCCTTGTTCTCCCCACCCCCAATAGAACATGGATTTTAGTAAAAAATAAATAAAATAAGAAAACCCCCCACAAATCCAAACAACATAATTCTTATATTCTAAAAATATATAGCTTTTTGATGAACATGAGGCATTTTTGCCTCGGGGAAAAGAAAGAAGCTGAGTGATACATCAAAAATCTATGAATTAAGGTGGATCATTGCTGGATGATCCCAGGAGGGATTTTTCAAAGTGGAAGAAGTTAGACCTTTCACCTTCCCAAGGAGATGTACAAATTTCAGGTTTGAGTTGTGCTGCAGAGATGAGGATATTCTACTGCATTGGGCACGTAATAAGAGGAAAACTTTACTGTGGAAAGCTTGTGATCTAAGATGTATTGAAGACAGCAGGAAAAAAAATGAAAGTGGCTTAATTGCTGGTGTCCCACAGGTAGGGAGGGATGCCCTCCTGGCCCTGCTCGGTGCTCAGTCCCCTGAGCGACTGTAGCCAGATTATCCCCACGCTGGCTCATGGGGCATGAAGAAACTGTGCCCTCTGGGATGAGCTCCTCCAGTCCCGTACCTTTTCTCGGTGGTGTTGGCTTGCAGCTGGCAGGACAGAGAAACTGAACAGCTGTTGGATTCCTCCGTGTGCAGCTGCTCATATCTGGGTATTTAAGGACTTGTGTGACTTCAGGGGGCATGGAAGTCTTTGGAAGTGCACCAAAACTGGCAACCTATCACAGCTGTGAAAGAGTTGGGACAAATCTAAGAAGGTAATTAAATATGAAGAACACTTATTTTCCTAGGTCTGCGTCTATTTCTACAATGTGCTGATGTCTAGAGCATTTTATCTGAGCACACAGAATGAACTAAATTCAGTAAGTTTATTTATTATTCCACTTTATGTCTAATATGAGCACATTCTTAGTTACAAGACCTCCAGCCAACACTACCCTGTGGAGGTCCTGTGTACACAAAGTACTAAATAATATTTCAAATTGGGCTATTTTTCTTGACTTGCATGAATAAATAGAAAAATAACATTTTTTACCTTATTTATGTAAGGAGATCTAGCCCTTCAAAATACCGGTGCTGCATGAAGATCTTGCTGCAGGCAGCAATGTTGAATGCTTCAAATCCTCCTGTTTAAAGGAGTGGAGAATAATTTCTAACTTCCTGCAAATTACTGAATCTCATCGTAATATCTTTTGGAAAATCAAAGAAAACTGCTTTCATCAACTAATAAGTAGGCATACTTTTTCAATAGTTGTGTCTAAGAAAATAGAATTTGGTAACGGTTTCTCTTTGATGATAGATATGTCTTAAAAACAAAATATCTCAGAATCTCTTAGAAATTCAGAGAATTCTGAATGCTCAGCCAAATTCAGCAACAATAACATCCATGAAGTGATTTTGAAAGAAAATACTGACCAAAACCACACAATAACTTCCTTTCACTTTAAAACTTGCAAGGTACATTTAAAACTTTGCCTGACCACCAGTGAAGTCAAAATGGGTTTACCACCAGTTTCAGTGAACAGTGAATTTTATATCAGGAATGATATATAAAATGCTTTATTTACTTAAAATGATATTAATGCTTGTAGTTTACATTCTGCAGCAGCTGTAGAGGCAACGCTTGTTTGACAAATCTGAAATTGTTTTTTAGACAACTCAGGAAGGTTCATTGTCTTTATAGGCTAATGTATATGGCTCCCCCAGCATGCTTACCATGTGAATCAAACCTCAGTCTGGCTATGAAATGTAATTAATAGTTACACATGGAAGATTACTGGAAGCACAAGCCTTCTTTCACCAAATGTCAGTTAGAAGAAGAGTAATTTTAGAGGCCACATGGAGTACTGCCTGGCATAGACCTCCCACACAGAGATCAGTTACAGAAAATGTAGGGCTATCTGAAAATGCGTAGGTTTTATTGTTATGAAGGAAGTCAGCAGGAAAGAAAATAACAGAGAAGTAAGACATCCCTCAAAACTGCATTTCATTATCTCATTTGTTTCCTAGAAATCCATAACACTAGACGAAATTCATGTCAACTTCAGCAATCCAAATCTTGTGTAGCCAATACAAGCTGGTGCTCTCTTGTCAAACCCTGTAGGAAATGGGCTCATCTGCATTACTCGCCTTTTCCCACTGACTGCAGGGGAAACAAAGACTAACTTAGATTATAAACATAACACTAAGATGCCCGAAGATCGATGAGATAATCCTTTCCCTTTGGATTCTGTGAGCTGAAAATGCTGGAGCTCCATTCATAAGAATATTTAACTATTTTCCTCTTAATTATACTTAATGCTCAATAAAATCACTAGAAAATTTCTACCAGTTGAAGTGAGAACCTGTGCTGGCCCTTGATTTCTGCATTCATGTGCAGTTGCCAGTAATAGATTTCTTATCTGTTACAGCAGGAGATTATCACAGTTACAGCTCTGCTCACGGCAAGGCACAGCCTTGAGCACATGACCCAGAAACACTCTTTTCGTCAGATGACATCAGCTGCCACTTTAGGCAATGCAGTAAGTGGACTAAAACCATGACGTATGCACAGACTTCTTTAAAAAGTGGGATCAGCTCAGGTCTTACCAAAGCAGAGTTTTAAACCCTTGTATGTGAAGAAATCAGCACAGTATACTGTTACACGCTGAATAAAATCAGCCTCCCAACACTTAATAAGCTGCTTCAACTTGTGCATTAACTGTGTAAAAACAGTTGATTTAGTAACACTGAACTACAAAACTTAACTGTGAAGCATTAACAGGATATATTTTTCTTTCTGTAAATCTCTACTAATCTTACAGCTGATGAACTGGTGGCTCAGCAGTAAGTAAGTAAACATGTCACTTGGGGACAAGTTATGTGAACCTATTGACAATCATGTTCTATCACTTCATGCAATTGCACATGTTATGAAAAGCTCTTTAAAAATAAAGATGCCATTTATTGGCAAGATGGTCACTAATTTTGCAGTTTGTTGGGTGACAGAATATGTGATGAGAGACCAGAAACTGTGAGAAGAGCAAAACACCAAAGCATTTTGTGAAATTAAAGATAGCCTAAGGGTTAATAAAAATTCCCAAAGAGGCAGCATATTATGAGGAACAGTGAATACAATATAACAGAGTCACTCTCAAAGAATTACTCTCCAGGACCCAACAAACACACACATCCCTGACAAACTAAGTGGCAGAAAAGCAGACGAAGAAATACATATCAATTAAAATTTTAAAATAAGCCCTGTTTTATAATAGTTGTAACATAATTATCAAATAAAATACATAGCCACTAGCCCAGATGGGTATTAAAAAATATCAATGTGTAGGAAACACAGGCTAAAAGAGACTAGCAACCGTGAAGCTGTAAAATGCAGAATTTTCTAATCTGTTCAGATTAAGTTATTGCCTTCAGTTACATGTATGGTTTCTGCTATGTGTTCTGAAAACCATTAGCTAAAAAGTTTGTATTATGTAGTTTATCTCTTTTAAGACCTCTGCTTTTCTTGAGTAGACCACAACCTGTACTTTTGCAGGCTGGACTGTAGCATTCATAAACTGGAGGGGCAGTTTGCAGTGGCCAGCTTTGCTTTGCAACTTGTGTGAAGGTTTGGTCTTGTTTTTTTTCAAAACCTCAACCATTAACACGTAGCTATTTTTCCAGTTTAGGACGAGCCCAGCCCACAGAGATAATGCTGCTTTGGTATGCCTACCCAAGCTCTCCTAATGATGGAGAGTGTTTCTTCAGTTAAAAGCTGTCTCCTATACACCCTGTCTACTTCACTAATTATTTTTCTCTCTTTGGTGCAGGACTTTGTCTCTTCCTTTTTGCCATTCTTTACCAAGTCCTGCAAGAAAATGAGGTTTGCTGAGACCACTAGAGCTGTGTTGCTGTATGCTATTTAGAGGGGATTGACTTGTGTTTCAGAAGCTGAACAGCCAAAGAATTTAATCTCACAGTCTCGGGGTACATTTCAGAGTAAAAGTGGTGAAAACATGGCATTAAAGCAGCAAAGAAGGGGACCCGATTTAGAGGCAGGAAGCCAGATGTTAATTAATAAAACCAACATAACAGGGCTATTTGGCTTGCCGAGAACATTCTCTCAGCTGCCTGTTTGTAGGCTGTTCCCCAGTTAATCAGTTCTGCTGCATTAAATTTCTTTAAAAGAAATTTTCTTCCCTGGTTGCTTAGAGCCCTGTTGAATCAAGCTGAAAGCTCTGCGAGGGGTGCTGAGCCAGGCCAGCGAAAGTAATTTATAGAACGTTACAACTCTACTGCTACCTTCAGCAGTGTTCAATTTACATCTGCAAATGTCCCTGCCTGTTTCACACAGACAATTAAGCTCATTCTGTGAGTAGTGATCGCTCAGATGGCTCTAAGTCCGGAGCAGGGTGAGTTTTCACTTGTCAGGCTGAAGCAGTACAATCCCAGGCACAAGGACCCAATAGTGTGGATATGACTGTTGCTTCTTCTGTAGCTTCTGCCGTACACTGGGGAGTATATCACTGCATGTGTAAGCCACTGTTAGAAGCAACATGCCTTAAAATTATTGAGCTGTCCTTAAGTTCCTGTCATTTAAGTCTCCCAAGAACAGATTTTGTGCTGCCTGTTATGTCAACCAGAATAATGCATTGTTTTCAGCTATTCACCAAAGAGGAGTCAGACCAGCAAAGGAGAATGCAAAAGTTTATTCATCAATAAAATCTTTATTAAACCATTTAAGTGGGTTATTTCTCTATCAAATATACTTTAAGTAATACATATATTAGACTTCTGCCTCCAGAAGAGAAGATTCCTCCAGCTGCCGTGCCAGAATAAGCGAGTGTTAGCAACAAGGAGACATTCTGCCCCAGAGGTTAGAGTCTTAGCATATGTTTGTTTAAATATGCAGGCTACCTGAATGTGGCAAATAATTTGTGTATTCTTTCAGAATGCCATTGATAATAATAATGGAATAAATTGGATTCTCTATTTTTCTTGAAGCAATGCTTCAAGAATTTTTTTGAGTTATGTGAGTTGAACTTTACCTAAACGACTCTATGATTCTAATGGGAAGTGATGTGTTCTGAGGTATTCAGGGAACTACAGGCAAGACTAACTTAATTGCCATTGAATGTCATTCATGGGTCAGCAAAGTGTAGGGCTTCAGTTACTATATGGAATTAAAAGTTTCAAATTATTCTATTTCAGAGTTAGGAGAGAGCATGCCTCACAGGTGGAAAATAGAGCATCTTAGACATTCAAACACAGGTGAGATTACAATAAAAGTGGAAACTGGGGAACACAAGAGTGCCCCCAAAGCAGTGGGATTTAAGATGCCTGTTTTTAACCTGAGGATTTCATACTGGTTATCTTGGGCAGCTCCCTGCTTGGTTCTTGGTGAGCCTCAGGCTGAGGTGGTGTAGTCTCCCTGTAAGTTACTTAAGGCTCCTCCACAATCACACTTTTTTCTGGACTGTGGATTTCATAAGTTGTGCCAGAAATTTATGGCCCTTTGTGGGTCTAGAGCTGGACTGTTCACTCAGATTTTGGTCCCTGGGATGACATTGTTATAAATGAATCGATTAATTCATGCTCAGATATGAAATATCATACTGTTAAATTGTGTCTTGGATCCTGGTTGGGGGGGTTGTTCTTGGGCTCAGCCGAATGCAATTCCGGGAATCATGTATTTTTTCACCAAAGGGACATTTACATCTTAAAACTGCAGACCCGCCCTGAACAGGGTGTAGTCTCTGCCCGCTCAGCTTTTGCATTCGAATGGAGTATGAGTCCGGGCTGAACACAATGCCGTGCTCACCGGACGACATTTACATCCGAAAGGGACGGCATCTGTCCAAAAGTAAGAAATTCACTTCTACCAGGAAAGGATCTGAATTACGCTGAAATATCATACAGCACCACCTGAACATATACATCTCTAAAGAAGAGTTCTCAGCATCCATATTGGCGAGAACTCCTNACTCTCCAAAACTCCGAACTCTGCTCGAAACATAGTATGTAAACCCGCTGCAAAAAGCAGCAGGTGTGAACTAAGGAAGTCTGGTACGATAGAGACTACTTACGTTCACCCAGTACCAATCCCGGGCTTGGTACTGTGACTTTTCGATCGTGGCATCGCATTTCCGATATTTCAACAATTCAATAAATTTATGTTATTTTATATTATTGAATTTGACCATCTTATTTATTTCAACATCGTCCTAACTGGGTCAGCTGAGCTGATAAACTCGATGATGCTTGTGGGTCCCTTCTGACTTAGGATATTCTATGATTCTGTGATCTTTTATCAGCTTCCTGCCTTTGCATAAATCAAAGATGAAAAGTGGCAATGATAAAGGAAAGTTCTTCTGTTTACTAAAAGTGGAATAAAACATTTGCTACATGAAGCTTTGCACAGATGTTGGGTAGTCAGAAATCTTAGTAGAAAGCTCTATTCTGTGTCTCACAGGGAGGAAAGGATGACAGGAAAATCCAGTGAACTTTGATTTGTGAAAAGAAAACCTTTTATTTTCCATTTAATGATTTCAAATTCTTAAGGGAAAGAACTGTGAAGGTGGAGGAGGAGCAAAGAAGAGGTCAGCACCTTTGAGCAATAAGATAACATTTGCATGGTGGCTGGCAGGGGGCAAGAGAAGTACAGAAAATACAGTAAACACAGATTTTTATTTTAGAAAGGAAAGAATTGCAGAAAATGTTTTATTAAATAAACCAGAAGCTGAGCAGTCTTAGCCCAATCCATGCTCCATTGGGCGGGTTCAAGGTATGGCTGTAGTGACACTTGTAGTGGTTCTGACCCAAAGTAATAAAGTCAAAGGAAGTGCCCCCATTAACTCTCACAAGCTTTGGATCAAACCCCTGATGAATTGTAGAGCTCACTGGCTTATAGCTGAGCTACACTAGCTGTCAAACAACCAAAAAGTCTCTCCCCTGGGTAGCTTGGCATATAACCCTTAGGTATCCTTACAAATCGACATGGGGAATGACATGCAAAGAAAGGAAAACGGGCATTTCTGATGTCAGACACCATCCGTCTTCAATTAAGTTAGCTTCCGAAATGTTTCAAGTATCCAAGCTCTTTTTGAAAGCCCAATTGACCCAGAAGTCTCTAACAAAGCAATCCTTAAAACCAGCCACATCGTTAGTTTGTTTGCTTGATGGGGGGTTCTTAATGCCATAAACCCCAGTGCAGAAGTTAATAATTTCATACATTATCACTTTGAATATGCACTAGAAAACTCAAGGCAGCTGTTTGAACTTCCCTTTAAAAGAGGACAGATTGCCTTTATTGTGTGCACTACTTCATGGCTTGTTTGAGGCCAGGGCAATTATGGGATGAATGACTTCCCTTTAGCTGTTGATGTGTAGGCTTGTTGTTGTGTGTGCATTGTTTTGGGCTTTTTGTTGTTGGCTGTCTTTGTTTTGTTTTGTTTTGTTTTAATGAAACTGGAGGCCATGTGATAAAGCCATAAAAAGCTGACAGGTAATGATCAAAAAAGGGAATGGCCAACGCTGACTTGGCATTTTATTGTCTTGTAAATGTAGAATTAAAATAACAATTACATTTTTGTGGAGGCCATTCTTACTATTTTACCACTACAAGGGTGGGTGTGATTTTGTGCTTTCAACACCACAGAGAAGAAGACAGAAAGCTTGTCAAATTATGCTTTTTTTTCTCTCTCTGTTGGGTTGCAGTGGTCTTTCCTATGGGACAGTATGCTAGCTAATTAAAAAGGTGTTAATTTTTATTTACTTGTGCTGCTGATGACCTCATGAAGTTCGTGAAGACTTCATCTGCTTCTTTCTAAATAATTTTTTTTTTCTGATTTTGGAAATAGTGCAATATTTTAGTTGGAAGATCATCCTTAAAGTAAAATTATATATGCAGGAATAAGGAAATTTCTGTAGAATCTAACTACTTTGGAAGGCCTTTCCTATGAACTGCTCTGTACGCAATTGCTAATTACTAAAGAAACAGAAGTCAGAGGACCAAATCTATTGCCAACTGACAACTCTTTAAGAAAGTGCTTCAATGAGAATGAAAATAATTTTTATTCTAAGACTCACAGATATATATAGAGAGAGCACTTGACAGTGGCTGCTGTGCATTTGCTTTTTGGCTCCTGATGAAGCTCTTTCAGGCAGAACTAGGATTTACACAAAATATATATTTTAAAAAATAGTGCCAGTTAATATTTCATGTTGGTTTATGCCTGTGCTGTATGACTGCTACAGCCATAATATAAGGGCAAGGTAAAAAATACATTGTTTGGAAATGAGAATGTTTCATGTCAGATATTACTGAGACTATGTATTGTACGGATGCTGTTTGCACATTATTCTCCTTAATATAATGTTGACAAACATTACCATAAAACAATTGCTGATGTATGTATCATACCTGTCTAGAAGACTGCACTACTTAGGAAGGAATAAGAATATTCTAATTCAATAAATTAGGGTTTATGACAGAAACTTTAGACAAGTTATTTACTCATCACCATGTTCTTGTTCACATGGTGAGAATCAAACATGGGAACAAAAGCAAGAAACCATGTTTCTGTTAGTAATCCTCAGTGTTATTGCAGTGGGTTCAAGTGGTGCTGCCTTTCTGTCCTCCAGAATTTCAGGGCTGTTTGCATTTGTTTAGTTCTTTAGGTGATAAAATACTAATTTCTGGACTGAGTAAAAGAAGAGAAATTGCAATTCATTAGGATGCATAATTATTCTCTGTGAGTCATTTCAGTGGAAATATTGCCCTTTTCCTCAGTATATTTGTCTTACACTGTTTCAAAGAACTCAAGCATAGATACACATGCATGGTAGCTTCCCACAGGTCTGGAAGTGTATATAGATACACAGGAAATAAGTTTCCAGCTTTTTCAGACTCAAATGTTACTCTTCTCCTTTTAAAGCTGCTGCTTCCTCTAGGGACTTTCCTCTGTTCCTGCTGCCACCTGGGACCCAGGCTCCTCTGCAGCCTGGTAGGGGCTGCCCGGAGGAACACCTTGCTGAGGCTTTGCTAAGGTCAGGTCTCACTGAAGGTGCTCTATTCCATTATATTCCCAATTCTAATAAACTTTCCTCTGCATGTTATAGTAGGGACATGGAGCAACCTGATGTCCTTGTCCATCTTACCTGTGGGCTGTTAGAGCTACTTAATTAATTAAAGCTTCCAGTGAGCTTTAATCAAATGATCTTAGGTAAGTAGCTTATCAAATAAATTATTAATCCATTATATTGTTACATTCCCTGTTGAATCTCTGACATATTCATCCACAGAAAATATATTATCAATTCTTTATCAATTACTAAAATATGTTGGAATTATTAGAAAATTTTTAGAAAATATTATTAGAAAATACTTTTCACATACTTTTTTGGGCCCCAGAGCAATGAACAGAAATGTTCAGGACCACGAAAAACAACTTCTGTTTTGGTTTGGAGTTTTCTCAAATTCTGAAATTCCATCAGCATAAATTATGTCAATTATATAAAACAAAAAGGGAAAATATGACATTCTGAACATACAGAGAAAGAATACTTGTATCTATACATGAATGTACTTTTATTCTCTATAATTTACTTTTTGATTGAACATATTGATAGATTGACAAGACTTCATGAAAGGTATTGTTTCATTGCCTACATTTTTTGAATAGTTTGGTTAAAACTGTTGCGCTTCTGATCTTTATTGCTGTTATTTCCAAGCTGATCATTAAACTTAACTTCCTAAGTTTGATTTTATGTATTTATTCAGCTTTTCTACTACATACAGTGTAAAATATATAATCTTGAATTACGATTCCAAGAAAATATTTTAGTTTTCTACGCTAAAGCAAAATTAATTATTATCTCATTAGTATGACAATATATATGCTGAATTATTTTAAAGTTCTGCCTTTAATGCAGATGTAGCAATTCAAAAATGTTCATTAAAAGCTGTAAAGAAATCTTGGAAAGAGCTTAAAAAGCCTTTTGAGGTTTATTTGCTTAATTCATTTTTAGAACTTTAATTAACAAGAATCTGTAATTGTTTTTCTTCCCACTTGTGTTGCAATTTTCCATGCAAATACAATTTAGGAATTACTATTCTTATTCTACCAAAAAGACTGTATATGTGGACAGCACTTAAAACAATTGTCTTATTTCAAAGACTAATATTCTGGACATTTCTGATATTAAATTTATTTTTTTTGGTACTAAACTAGTGTCATATATTTAAAGCCCTTTTCTTGCTTGAATTGAGCAATAGCACTGAATGATAACATATGCTAAATATTGCCAACCTTTATAAAGTTGTCTTCATTCATTCATCAAACTAATTTATTCCTTATATTTGATATTTGACCTACTTTGGGTTATATTCATAAGAATCACCTTTTTAAAAGCAAATTCAGACTGAAAAAGGAGTAAAAGCAATAGTGCTGTCCTGATAGTATCTACACTGCACCATCCACAAGATTTCTGCACAAGAGCCTCCTCACCATATTTGCAGGAGTTTGAGAAGAGATACCTGACAAGTTTTACCTTTTTTAGCAGCAAATCATGCAGAATACACAAAATGCTTTGGTGAAAGTCTCTTATATGAAGTTACATCAGAGAATCCCAATTCCAATAGTCTGAGATTAATAAAACCAGCATTTACTTGTAGCTACACCAGAACACTGTTTTTCTGGTGGGTTTTAACTTAATAAATGATATAAAACACTTACACTTCTAAGGAAAATTTAGTGGAAATGGAAAAACTGGTTTGACAGCCATTTAGAATAAGGAGTTTGATTATGGTTTGAAGGAATATGAAAAGATCAAGATTGCATGTCCCTCTTCCCTTCCAAGATCACTTTAATGATACACAATACACTGTAAGTCTTATCTTATTTGTGATGAACTATAAGAATACAGTAAAATGGGGATGTTTGTATTGCACAATGTTTAATTCATGAAATGCTCAAATAAATATGGAAATGAGAGGGTCTTTCTATATTAGATGCCATAAATACACTTCAGCTATATCCAGCACTCTTAATCAAGGCATGTAGCCTTACACTGAGCTAAGAAAAACAGAGGACATTTTGGTCAAAATAATGTCGCTTTAGATGAAAATTAATTATAATTATTAAAAAAGGCTGAGCAACACTAGTTCCTTTGTGCAGTTATGAAAGCCTGTTTCTACTAATATGAAGACATGATGTGCCTAATGTGATCCCTTCTCTCATGATAACCCTACTGGGTGCAAGAACTATTTTAACAACAAAGATTACAAGTGCCACTTTTACCGTTACAGGTATAACACCCTTTGAACTGTATATTCTAAGCAATATTTTCACCGTAGGATTATTGTTAGTGATTTCTACTTTTTTAATTTTTTTTTTTCATTTCAACTGGATTTTTACAAATTGGAACAAAAAATTACCACCTGAGTTTCCTGGTCTGCATTTAGAATCCTCTAAAAATAACAACAAGGAATAAGTACACCCTCCTGTTTTTCCAATGTTTTTATTAATATTTTATATATTGTTTCTCAGTATTGTTATTATTGTTATTATTCTTGTTATTAATACTAACTGACTCTGATATAATAAACAGTGAATGTAATAGAAACAGAAAATATTTTCAATAATTCACTGCTGAAGTTATTACTATGCCTGCAGGCAAAGGAGAAATTTCAGTACACCTCAGCAGCTGACAGACAGACTGTGGATAAAAGTTCAAAAAGACATGTGAAAAAAGCCAGTATTTCTCAAGAATTCTTCCTCAAGCCAGGAAACCTAATAACCAACCCAATAAATAAATTAAAGCCTAAGCAACCTGGTCTGACCTCGTTGCTGACCCTGCTTTGAGCAGGAGGTTGGACTAAAGACCTCTGAGGTCCCTTCCAACCTACATTATCATACACACTGTGACGTGAGTGTATTTCTATGAATATGTTTTAAATTGTTCATATGCTTCTACCATGTTCCAGTGTTGTTGAAAAACTTCCTAATTGTAAATAAGGATGATAGATCTCACTCCTGAAGAATTTTAGCAGACATTTCCTCAAGCAGACCAGGTGTTTTGCAGCAGCTCCCATGTGTGGAAATTAACTGCAGTTTCTAGACAATGATAAATGGAACTCTTACAGCTGCCTTGCAGTAGCACAAAAATACCTCAATGTTCAGTGCTAAACTGACTTGTAGCCAGTGTTACACAATTTTTTATATCAGAAAGAGAATCTTAATTTTTCACCTCTCATTCCTGCAATGATAAATGCAAACAAACATACCCACCCATTTCAATCTAAGAATTACTACAAAATTGGTTTGATATTACTAACAGTAACAATGATTATAAAAGTTTTGTAGGTGCATCTATTTTTAATGGCAACCAGGCATGGAGAAAGAGAACTGATGATGATATAATAATAATAAAAATATAATAATAAATTAATATAAATTAATAGAATAGAATAATAATAATAATAATAATAATTATTATTATTATTATTATTAGTGGTGGTGGTGGTGGTGTTACTATTACTATTACCGCTGTTAGTTATTTTTAAATGTTAACTTGGAGGAGGGTGCCAAAATTAAGGCCTTGGAAAAAAAGTCATCCGCCTAACTATCTGAAAGATGTAGTACATAGCAAAACTACACTGATTACTACAGTCTGCTACCAACAGCCCAGCCTCAACATCTATTCTTTTTCCATCTGACACTTGGCATTGTGCTGCTATATCAATTTTTTTTTAATTATTGACTCGTAAATTCATAAATGATGAGGTCAGAATGGGCCATCAAGCATCTACTGCATAATAGTACTTTGGCACTTTCTGTATCAGTGACAGCTCCTGGTTGAAGCTAATAAACTTCACTAAAATTCCTAGAAAGTTTTAGACAGTGATACAGCATATTCTCTGTTATTTTGAATTTATTTATTTATTTGACTTCAGGTAGATATTCACATCTCACCTAATTTTCTAGTCTTTTTATATAAACTGAGAGAAATAGACACTTGTAAGCTGCAATCCATTACCTAGAATAGATGTGTAAACTGGGTTAGATCAATCTTTTCTTAAAAAAGGACCTGGTGACTAGCACAGGTACAGACATCCACTCTGTAGACAGTCAACACACTGAAGGTTTCCCCTGGTAGGTTGTTCAGTAGCTTATCCTGGTTGTTTAAATTTGCTATCATTTATTCCTTTCAGCCTTAACATTCTAGTTAAAGGTACACACTCACAGAGCAACTCCTACTGAGTCAGCCTGCTTGGAGGTGGGTCTCTCTCCTTCCAGCATTTGCCAATCCCTCATTTTATCAAGAGAATCCACTGTTTCACTTGCCCAGTAAGTCACAGAAAGGTCATGCCATGATCTATACTTTGCAGTAGCCTGCTGATTACAACGTATTCCTAGAAAATGTGACTGTTAGGATCTTTGTTGTCTTCAGATTTGGGAGCTTTGGGCTCATCATTCAAATGACTGTCCTTACCAATATGCTCTTCAATGTCCTGACCAAGGACGTACTCCTGCTCCTTTCCATCTTTCCTCCTGGAACCAGGAAATCAAAGAGTGAGTATTTAAAAAGTCATGAACTAAAAGACAGGGAGAGGGGAATCTGGTTCTATTTTTCCCTCTAGAATTGTCTCTTGAAATGCAAAATGTGCTTTTCTGACAGGAAAACCTCCGAAAAGCATGTTTGCCACCCTGTGCAGGAATTCTAGCTACTACACTCTTAAAGAAATATGATGTTATAAAAAGATGCTATAAAAAGATGCTATTATTTTGTTATTTTCTTTAAGGAGCTATTCCATGAACAGGCAGGCACATAAGTGTAAGGCTTATTGGAGAGCAAATCTGACAGGCAATTCTGGCTGACATCCACAGGAGGAAGGAGGAAGTAGTGGATGATGTGTGATCTGATAGAGGAAAACAGCAATGAACATGCTGGCTAAGAGTTTTGAAAGGCTTTGAAAGTGGTAACCCGGTACACTGAAAACCAGGATGTGTTTTACAAGGGGATTTGAAATTTGCCTAGTCCTGGTTTGGAAGTTGAGAGTAACTCCCTGTCAGTTAGTACTGGTATTGCAATGAGGGCACATAGTAATGCTTCTAATTCTAGAGAGACGAAAACATTACAAAATCTGGTCCTGAACATGCCTCAGCAAGACACTATTCTTACAGGTTCAGAAGAAAGGCCAGGATACGCTTGTGCATAGATCTGTCTTGGTCTAAACATTTATTCAGCATCTGTCTTGCAACAAAGCTACGTGTAGTGCAAATGATGAAAGAGGGGATGAATGAACTTATGCAGTTAAGAACATTCAGAACTTCAGTGACATCCATCCTTCCTTCTCTGAAATAATATATACAAAATAGTATCATGCAGTGACTCTGAATTACAGCACAAAGTAATCATTCAGCTCACTGAGCATTTGGTTTCATACTGGCTCATAGATGAGAAAACCAGGACAGCCAGGGTGAATACTGTCTTGGTTGGCAGCTAACAGCAATGTCTCTGTGAACTGATTATGACTTTATTCCAAATACATCTTTTCCTAATGTACAGTTCACAGGGTCATTGTATTCCAGAGCACTTCTGCTGTCACAGGTAGTTTTGGATGTTTGCATAGGAATTAACACAGGCTTTGAGAGAGCAAAAACTGCCATTCTCATTGTCTCCACTTTTTAAATGGAAAGACTGTATTAAAACATTGCCTTTGATGGCTTTTGTGTATCTATTGTCCTATGCCTTTATAATGTAAATTATTTATTTGATGAACACATTTGCCAGAGAAGCTCAGCAATATTAGCAGAGTGATTCTCTTTTGAGAATGAGCAGACTGAAAATGAAAGCTCCCAAAGGCCTTAGTACTGAGGTCTGTGGTCCCTTTTTAATACCAGATAACATTCTGTCATTATAAATTCCTTGGTAATCTTGCAGTGACTTTTTGTTTTGAACAAATCAAGTCTCTTTTGAGTAAAGCTTATGACTCCATGATAATTAATAATCGATGTTATTTTAAGAACATTAAGTTAAAAACCACTGTTTCCCATTAGTGACCTTTTACAACCCATCCTTTGGCTAAATTATTCCTATCAGAGCATTTCTTGCAGCTGGCAGGGGGAGTCGATGTGAAGGGAGTCAGTCAAGAGCAACCTCTGCAGTTTAATGATGAGGGACCTCCTTGATAATCTGGCAGTTCCCAGTGCTGCACTGCTGAACACTGTCAGTGGTGAAATACCAGACTGAGGGTTATAGGTAAGATGCTGCTTAACCATGGTTTTATCCTAAGAGTTTAAGAGACACTGTGGTTTGATGCAACAACACCAACCTAAATAATTTATCAAAAAGCAGCAGATTTTAGAAAAACCTTTGAATCTTTTCAAAATCAAACTCTGGTAGACATTGCCTTTTCCCCTTGTGCAGCCTGAAATGGACTTCTGGTGTTGCTCAGTTAGAAAATACGATGGGACTGTCAGCATCGTCAAATATTTGATCCAAATTGATTTTGGCTGTTGACAAAATTAGATTTACATGAAGAATTAGTAGTTAATTCCCTGTTGTCCTTTGTCAGGTGAATGAATCCTAGGATGTGGTCCTAAATAAACCAGGAGGGGTGGAAAAATCTGGCTCTGAATGGAATTGCCTGTGTTGCAGTCCATAACTCTTGTAATCCTCCACAGCCTACAGTTTGAGCTGTTGTATCAAATGCAAAATTAATTTCCTCATGGGTAGTTTTTATACAAGCCTATAACATACTAAAAACCTTACAGGAGCTGACAGAGCTACCTGTTCACCTCAGTCAGGTTAGGTCAACATTATAGAAAAGTTATGCCCTGGAACTACTGTAATTTAATGTTGGCTGATCTGCTCTTTGATTTTAACACCTTCTGTAACTTCACCTGAATTTGTAATATGAACATAAATTGTAAATTTGCAATAAAGTTATCCAGCAATTCCATAATGAAAATGACTTTATTTTAACCATCAACATTCATTGAAGGGAGCTGCATTTGTAGATTGCCTTGTGAAATGTTTTACTGATATGTATTTAAACCCTGAGCTTCCAAGTCTCCATCTTCTGCAGACATTTCTATTTTTTTCTTTATGGAAAATAGATTTGAGTGTGACAGGTCTGATTCTCAGAGTTAAAATAACAAATCTCTTATTTTAATGCCTATAAGATACCATTTTATACAATGAAAATATGGGTATATCAATGTGGCATTGTGTTATGTAACCTACACAGAGGATGAGTTTAGTCATTTGCAGTCCCTAGGTACCTGCATCTCTATTTCCATCTGTTTGAAAGATTTTTTAGCAGTTTTGTGTCATGGTTGAACTTAAAGCTTGTCAGAATTCACAGGTAAGTTAATCCTCTATCTGTCTCATTGGTAAGTTTTTTATCTTTATGCTCAGTGGTCCTGCTCTGGTGAGCACCCCAAGGATGCTGAGGATGCTGAGGTTGCTCTAAGAGCCTGTCATGGGAGCCAGACTGCAAAAAACAGGAGAAGTTCTGTCTTTAGTCTGTAACTGATGGTCAGGACACTGATACTGGATGTGGAAGATTTGTGTTCAGTTCCTTTCTCCCTGCACACAAATGAGATGAACTTCTTCTCTCTGGCCTCTTAATAGAGGGTTGTCAACTCTCTTGACAATAGGATACTCTCTGGGGTGATGCTGGGTGCATTTTGGAAAAGCAGTGGGGTATAACAGCATTAGCTTGCTATTCTCACTGCTGTGCTTTGCTGCAGAACTTCTCCATCCACAAGACACTTCAGTGCTACAGCTACAGCACATTAGACATGAGACATGGCATCACAGAATCGTAGAAAGTCTTGGGTTGGAAGGGACCTTAAAGAGCATCCTGTTCCAACCCTTCTGCTGTGGACAGGGACAGGTCCCACTACACCAGGTTGCTCAGAGCCCCATCCAACCTGGCCCAGAACACTCCCAGGGATGGGGCATCTAAAATTTCTCCGAGCAACCTGTGCCAGTGCCTCACCACCCTCACAGCAAAGAGTTTCTGCCTGATGTCTAATCTATACCTAATCTCAAATGCTTTTCAAGGGAGATGTGGACAAGCTGAAGAGTCCAGAGGAGAACAGTGAAGTTGGCAAAAACATCACCTATGAGGAAAGTCTGAAAAGACTGGAGTTATTTAGTATAAGAAATGAAGATTGAAAAACTTTTATAAGTTAAAGATAGTAAGTATCAAAAAGGTTGGATATTGTTCATCTGTTGTAAATAGTGTAAAGTGCAGCAAGGAAGATCTAGCTTGGGAAGAGCTTTCTTTAAGCAGGGATTTTTAAGCACTGAAACAGATTTTATCAGAAGCTGTAATAGCTTTAAAGAACAGCTTAGACAAATATCTCTTGGGAGCAGTGTTACTTCTTGCTGCATTAGGCCAGTATTTTTCTCATACTATCCATATTATCTCTAAATGACCCTGCAATGCTTGTGTTTCAATAACAATGTCCTGATGTGTCCCAGTAAAGCATGCAAAATGCTATGAGGTTAATAACATCTGAAATAAGTACTTAAAATAGGTGTATCAGTGTAATGAAGTTATTTTTGTGAGACCTGTATGGAATGTTGGTATTGCCTCTCTCTCCTGGGTAGTGAGCTAAGGATAAAGATGGCTTTAAACTGAAAGAAATTTAGAGCATATATGAGGAAAATATTATTTACAGTGAGGCTGGTGAGGCACTGGAACGTGATTCCCAAAAAAGTCCTGGACGCTCCATCCCTGGAAATGATCAAGGCCAGGTTGGATGTGGCTTTCAGCAACCTGTTCTAGTGAAAGGTATCCCTGTCCATGGTGGAGGGGTTGTAACTAGGTGGTCTTTAAGGTCCACCAAACCCTTCTATTATTCTGTGATTCTAATTGACTGTGATAAGACAAACTGTGAATTATAACTGCAAGTGGAATTCAAAAGTTGAAGGTAAAATAAGCAGCTCAGAATTATTGGAACAACATAGTGAAGACTGGCATGTTTACATGTAGAGTGTGCCACACAAAGTCTTTCGTAAGCAGCAAACAACTACCACTATAATTTATATACATCTGAGGCTCTTCTCTGGAAAAGAGATCACTTGCAATTCAGAGGAAGTATCAAGCATTTACAGGACAAGAGAAAAAGGATCAAACCTTACTCATATTGCCTGTACATCTAACCCACCGAAAACATTTACCAAAGCACAATACAAAGTTCTTTCAAATGCTTGACATTTCCCACAAATTCAGAACAATCTAAAGTTTGTTCTTGAATAAATGAGCTCTAGAATATATGAGTGCATTACAGCACAATCAGAACAGGCTAAACAAGTAATATCTGCACTCATTCAGAATGCACGATGGAGGTCACCTGGATTTAGTTAATTGGTGCTGCATATAGAGGGAAGAGAAAAAGATGCAAAAGTTTTTCTTTTCTTCAGCAAATTGTGACAATAGCAAAGCATCATGTCTGGTTAATTCCTCAGGTAAAGGAAAAAAAACCTTCTGAAACATTGCCTTTTAAACACATCACAATGAAATCTCAGTAATGATTGCTTCGCACATGTTATCTATCTAGCAATCAGTCTATCTATCATCTTTTTATCTATCATCTATCTATGTATGATATATACCTAAATGGAAGCTTCCATGTTATTGTGACTTTTATATGCTAAAAAAGGGCTTTGTTTAATAATTGAAATCCTAGATACTTTACTTAACCAACACAAATACAATGACAGGCTGCTGTTGTCTAAGGAGTAAGGTGAATAAAAGATAAAATAAGCATTATTTAAGAGAAAATAAAAGGGCCTGACAAGAAGCAGCAGGCTCTTTTTAAACTTTCACTTCAAAGAAACAACAATTAATATCCACCAAATTTGAAGGGCTGGGTTACAGAAAGCAAACTGGGAAATGTTCTTAGAAAATGATAGACCTGGATTTGTAAGTCAGAAAGGTCTACCAGTCATTTGTCACATGAAACTTGCTCAAAACACAGCTTGTTCAGAGCTACTAATTGAATAAACTGCATTGATTTGAAAAGAAGGTGTTTATATCACACTCTTCAGAACTGTCTTTTTACACATGATCTGTTTATGCCCTTTCTAATTATGGAAATTAGCCCAATCCACTTCTTATGAAATCACTTTGTACAATTGTATGCTCTTTCCAGTTCATACCAAATATTTCATAGTCCTTTCATGTCACAAGATTGAAATATGCTTGAAGGATTTCATTTAATACATGATCTATGTTGACTATTTGAGCCATCATGAAAATGAAAAGCACACAGGAAAAAAATATGAGTAACAAAAATAAAAACTAGAAAGTATGTTGTAGATAATGAAGAGCTATTCATTCAACATGTAGTTTGTGTCATAACAGCTGCAGGATTCTTAGTCTCATGAAAAATGTTATCTACGAGTTAAATATCTTGAATAGTTTTAGGAGTCCACCACTATTTATATACAGATGTTCACATGTGAATAATTGAAGTTTCTTCTCTAGAGATTTAGCTACTAAAACAAGTCAATTGTGGGAAGAAGGTCTACAACACAGACAAATTCTTTAGTAGGTAAAAAAATAATAACAGCATTTTATGGTTATTTGTCAAAAATACTTAAAAAAGACTTCAATGTTAAATCTTCGAAGAACTACACATACATCAACTAATTGGTCTATGTACTTCTGCTCTGCTGTACAACAGGCAAATATATTTACATTATCTGCTCCCTGGATATTTTTCTTTCTCTGACGAAGAGTGTTTTGGACCAGTATTTAAGTGATGACAAAGTAAAGAGAAGTAGAAAACATAAAATAGTGCCAAAGTTACTACCTTGGAGAATAGGATCAATTTTTCGGTATTAGGCATGTGAATTTAGGATCTGAATGATCCACTGAATTGTACAAATCCATAAACTGTGATCTTATTTTCACTGGAGTTTAAGTGTGTTAAGACCAGACTTAGCTGTTGTTTTTTCTCAGGAATATAATGCAAGGATGTATATACTAAGTCAATGTATACCTAGGCAAGAGACATGCGCCTGCAGAATTCATAAAGAAGATACAAGCATTCAGACCAAAAGAATACAGTAGGTATCATCTTTTAGTAGAATTGGCTGGAAAATAAAAATTATATGTCTGAAAAATACCTAGTATTTATTTCTATCCCAGTACAGAAAACAAGAAGAGATTGTCCAAGAGAGTTCCACAATTGAGCAACTTGCCTTGGGGTAGGAGAAGGTGGAGGCAAAATTCTACTTTCTGTCTGAACTAATCTGCAACAAAGTCTTGAAACCTCCACATTCTGAAAGAATGAACCTGACCACCAAACTACAGCACCTGGGCTCTGCAATGAAAATTTGGAGCTGGTTAGATACCATATCCTCTTTAAACAAGTTAGCTTGGGTTCCAACAGTTATGTCACTCCAGGAAAATATTTATCCCAGGATCTGGGATAAATACATGGGTGCTGTAATTCTGCAACTACCTGCAGCCCTCACTTTGTATACAGGCATGCCTCAGTATCTGCTTTGCACCAGGTTTTTTCCCAAGACCGGAGGAAAACTTTCCTATTACATGTTCTTCACAATTAACGTGTTCGATACACTTGAGAAATTGCAGGCATGTAGACTTTTACATGTTCACTTTGCTGCCTACCAGGTCAGATAGTGCTTCCATTTCCTTTCAGTTATTGTAGATTTGGAGGGAATTAATAGCTTTGAATGAGGTATTTTATATAATTATGGTTTATATTAATGCAAAAACCATGTAGTTATTATGAATAACAGATGTTTGTCTACAACATTTTTCAAAACTTTTTGCAGAATCCTGTCCTATCAAGGCTTTGTAAGAACGGGTTAGACAAACATCTGTGAATGATGGGACAGATATTGGACCCTGACATAATTCAGAATGTTGGGTTGAAACTAGAAATTTTCAACTATTTTTCACTTGTGGGCTCCTAGAACATTCCACTGGAGGTACAGAAATATCACAGGCTTTATTGATGTAGAGTATACAGGCCTTGATCTTAGTTACCTGCCACAGATCCTTCAAAACAGTTAGGAGATCTTCATGTCTGACTAGAACTTAAAAGTTCTGGACTGTGAGAAGGTCTTTTGTAGACCCATGTATCAGTGGTTCTGTAAAACCCCTGTACTTTGCTGGGGTTTTTATTTATTTTTTTATATTTTTGCTTAACTGACGAGAGGCAGTCCTGCTGACGCAGTTCCACAACTTTTTCTGGGGCAGAACCTTCTCCTGCAGTTCCTCCTGCCACTCTAGTTAATCCAATAGCCTCCACTGGGAATTTATTAACAAGGATAAACTGGCTTGGGAGGATCAATTGCTCCTCTGAGAGGAGAGATTTTATTAATTTTGAAAACAGGTAACTACATAACACTGACAAAAACCTGCCTATGGTTCTAAGCTGCGTGTATTTTTTAAAATGTTTATTTTTGTTTTCTCAGTAGTCACTGCATGGTAGCCACTTTAATAAACAGCTATAAGAACTATTAGCTTACTGCTGCAAGATATCATAATACAAGTGTACATAAAGACTGTGTGAACAGTTGCTTTTCCAGCATGTAACAGCTTGTCTACTCCCTGTAGCACTTTGTTAATTGATCATTTTGACTGGGCTGCTTAGTTTGGATTTCAATAATGTCTAAAAAGGGGGATAGTCAGTGTTATGGACTAAATGACTGCAAACACTTATCCATAAAGATAAACCAATTGTTTCTTATTAGAGCATAAGGAATAGGGACAGAAGTGCTGAAATGGATTGTCACTATAATTTAGCTGTAAAATATGTGTGAAAGTCCAAATACTAGGAAGCTATTAACTTCAAAAAGTTCAAGGCTAAACTTGCTGTAGTCTTAGTAAGTGCTTGTTAATCTGTTTTTTCCCAGTGTATGAACCAAAATGCATACTGTAAAAATGCTCATTCTATTACAATTTCTTGTAATTGAAATTTCCTTTTTTTCTGTTTGGTTTGGGTTTTCTTGGGTTTTTTTGTTCGTTTGTTTGGATTTTTTTAAAATTACCTTTAAAAGATGCAATAAGTTGTACAGTCCTACTTTTTATACATATTATTATACTTAAGAACTCTGAGAAACACAGTGAATAGAAGAGCTTTTAATATGCTTTTTGGGAGGAACAGAAACCAACAAAAAAGAGAGGCAATCATGACAGAGACACAGAGCAGAATGAAAAGGTCAAACAGCAGAGGCTAACAGCAACAAAGTAAGTTGTAAGTTAACATGATCACTTGCAGCCACACTGCTCAGCAGCAAAATATTAATCTTTGTGTTTGTAGTTCAGTTTCAGGGCATTTAATACAAAATTAAAAGTGCCATATTCATAAAGCACAAAGAAGAGAACTACATATTTCCAGAAAAAAGTTGACCAAAGTGCCCTGAAGAGGCAATAGTCACCAAAGGGAATTGGTGCTGCACTGTTGATAAAAGGGATCAGAACTTGCCTTCAGACAGGCAAGTTCATATTATTCACTGGGACTTGAGAACTGCTCAGGGAAACACAACCTAGTCAGGACTGTCAGCCAAGGCTGTGGAAGATCTCATGAAACCAGGGATCACAAGGGTTTGCCAAACTACAGGAATGGAATAGAAGGGTAATGAGTTTAGGAGATCTGGCATGTGAGATTTTGCCTCTCTGGCTTGTCTTAGGCCATGAAGAAGTTGTAAAATCCTTCATTTTTGAAGGATTTTGTATACAGTGGCTTGCAGCCTGATGGAGAACGATCTGCTCTTATAGAAGCAGGACAGAGTGAGGAAAAGAAGAAAACAAGATGACATGCCATCAGTAATCCCAACACAGTTGGGAAAGCCCAGAAGAGCAGAAGTTGCTCTGACTTGTATGTTTTGTTGACAGGTGTGTGGGGAGGGAATTTTCAAAAACCAGATGGCACTACTGAATTGTCTTTTTGTTGCTAGACAAACTGACACTTCCTAACTGATGACTGGTGAAACCATAGGGGACCTAGGGGATGTTGGTACCCTCTGACTAAACTTCAGTATGCATTCACTTCCATATTTGTCTTCATCACCAAGACATGAATGATTTTATCAGGTGTCCTTTGAAATCTACCAACCACAAAGAGGCTTCTTTGTCTTCCTTCTGAAATGTCCTCCATACTTGAAAGAGTCCTGATGTTGGGTAAGTTAAACCTAATATTCTGCAGTGTTATTTCCATGGTGTTTTCCATGGTGTTTCCATTTTCCTCATGTCATCTGAGTGCATCCCTTTTGGTAATCCCACCTTCTGAATGTAGGAGACAGTTCTACACAGCTACTCCACTTTCATGCTGGTCTTGCTGATTGTTCTGCTTGAACGCTGAGCAGAAACTCATTGACTTGGCTTGGCAGGCTCTCTCAGTGTCAGTTTTACTCAGCAGTTCTCACAAAATTAAAGGCAGTATCAAAGCAAGAACAATATAAACTATCACTACACTGTTGACATCTCTGTATTAAAGAAATTGTCATAGCAAAGATCCTCCTAGTGTGTCAACATTTTTTTGGCTTATACCTCTATGGACAAAACTCTTTACACTGATGCAAATGTTAGGTAAAAATATTTGGAAACTAATATAGCTGCAGATGACCTAATTTTTCATGTCTATAATTTTTTTCCTGTGCATTTTCCCGTATCAAATGATATTCCCATATATTCCCTATGACATTTTGCTAAACAATAATTTATTTTACAAGTCTCAAATATTCTGCTTTTCAATTTATTGAATTAATTCTTACTATTCAAACAGTGTACTTCAGTCCTTAACTGGGTAATTATTCTTGATATGACGTTATTTTATCACGTCACTAAGGATAAGAGATGTGGTTTTATGCTACCTGAATTCTGCCACCAGAAAAGTCAAAGAAAATTTGTATCAGATCCATAGTTTATTTTTCTTTGGTGGATCCATTTATTTAATGTTCTTAAACCTATGTCAAAGATTAATTTATCCCTATTATCTTTTATACTGATTTTTACAAGTATTTCCAGACTTCAGGCGCAGTCTAACAAGATGATGATATTCATTGCTAAGGATGTTTCTTCTCAACTGGGGCTCAAGTAAGTTATGTAAACATTTCCCATGGCAGCTCCCCAAGGTGTACACAAATGGTAATCTAGAGTGGTATTTTCCAACTTTTTTTTTAATCTTGGGCCTTTTTTCATGGAGCTAATTTAATCAATTTGGAAAGGAATTGCCTTTAAAACAAGGGAAGTTGTGTGTGTTATCAACTGTCTATTTTTGGATCACATATGAAAGAGGAAAATAAACAAAGTATTATGTTTATATTTAAGACTAATTTAGAAATGGCTCATAGTAGCATACACTAAAGACGATGAATAGTTGAGAGAACTGGTCATGTAATTATTAGAAGAAACCACACATTGTCTCAGAGAATGTAAATCAACAAGTTCAAGTCAGCCACAGTCAGCCTACTCCAGAGATTTACTCTGTGGCTCTGACAAGACCTCTGTTCAGCTGCAGCTCTGCTACTGCTCTCTGGTTCCAAGGCAGCACACGCTTGCTGCAAACTGGCCCCTGGGGTTACTCCTGTCCTACATACTAGTTATGAATGCAGTCCAGCATTCTTTTGCTAGACTGTGTATTTCCAAGAACACGTGGCTTTTCTGTCTTCAAAAGGTGACTTGAAATAATATGTTGTGAAGGTCTGAAAAAATCCCCATAAGGTCTTTGGAGAGGACAGGAGTTTAAAAATATCTTTCAAACAGCAGTAACATTTTAAGATAAAATACTTCAGACAGCTCCTCTTTGTTGTTTGAACTGCACATTCCATGTGAATTTTTGGGAAGAGGCAAGGTTGTGGATATGTTGTTAGAAAACACGCCGGATTTTGCTTTTAAACTTGCCACTAGTGAGACAGGAGAAGCAAATAGGCCCTGATTGGTGGCACACATTTTTCAGCTATATCTGAAAGTATATCTTTAATTATGAACAAACTTCCCGCCAATAATATTCATCGTTCTCTTGAGTTTCCTTTTTGAAAACACATGGTAGTAGTATTTGACTGGACAGAACATCAAATAAATGGAACATAAATTCAGACATTCACTATAATTTAAGATTTCTTCCAAGATTACCCTTTTGTCATGCCATCTGTAGTTCACCTAACCACTACCATTAAAAGATTTCATACTACATATCAGCACCCTCACAGTAAGTTTTGGAGACAATAAATAAAGGAATCTCTATTAACTTGGAGAGTAGGTTTAGGGGTCAAGATGATGATGGAGCACTTTGTTTTCTCCACAATTAATTTATTGACATTACTGCCATAGCTAGTTGGCCTCTGTGATGGAAAGACCAGGAATGGGATAAATATATATATTGCAGATTTTGAACTAGCTGACAAAAGCCAATGATATTAAAGCATACAGCCATACAACCATGGAAAAAGCATGAGAAGTCAAACCTTGACTCTTAATTTCTTACTACTCTGACTTGTGCTTAAGTGGTACAGAAGAATTAAGGTTCTCCACATGTTGCTTTCCTTATTGTACAGTTTGAAGCAGTGGCTAAAAGTCACACTCTCCTTTCCCCTGTAAATCTGTGACGCAAGAGGAAAAACTGCTGTCTCAGAATTGAAGGCAAATACTTTTAAAGTTCAGATCACTCTGTGTCTTTGTTAACTCATTTAGCAAGCTACAGAATTAAGGATGAAGATTTGTTGTGTCTTAGGAGCATCCTGCCCAATGAATGCCCTCTTCTTAAGCATTATTTATTCTGCTATTGTACCACAATCAATTATCTGTGGCTGTGCTGACTCCCTTTATTCTTTTTAAAATTCACTTCTGTGGTAATGCAAAGTGATGCCAAGCTAGACACAACTTCTGTCTGTCCCCAGAATAACTGTAGCAATGAAGATTTACAGTAATCTCCACTGAAATCACCCAAGGCATTCATTCTTCAAACTTTCTGGGTACATCTATATAAATTAGTACAGAGATGGTTGAAAGCCAACAAATTAGGTCCAAATGCTGAATTTTATTCATGTGTTTCCTCACTGAAAGGAACATGAGTTTGGTTTTCCTCTACCTTGTGGAAATTTGGAGATCGGTGTTACTTTGGCAAGAGGATTCACTGTTTTGCAGTGTTGCCAGGACAAGTTAGGTTTACTAATCCCAAGACTTTCTTAGGAAAATACTAGTCTTTTCTGGACTACAGGAAGATGCCATGGTAGAAGGTAGGTGACTGTTAAGGGACAGAGCTGAGAGTGAATAAGGGGCAGAAGTGGACAAGTGGCAGTAAGGCAGCCCAAGAAGGAACAAAGGGACTGTCTAGGAAAACACTTAATGGGAGGGATGTTCCTAGAAAAGATGGCATCCAGCAACACAGAGAGGGCACATGGTGGTGTGTAGGAAGGGGACCTACAGGGCAGTTCAGGAAAAATGAGGCAAAGTGTAGCAGAGAACTGAACAGGCCGCAAGTTTAGGTGTCAGTGGCAGGAGATGACTAAAGGCATACTAACTGTGAAGGCTGAGGCAAGAAGGAAAGGAAGTATTTTTGTATTTCAAAGAAAGAGACATAGAATAGCATTTCTCCAGGAAAGAAATACCCTTCATATGATAGGGAAGTTTAAAATTTAAAATCAGGGCTGCAGAACTTAATTATGCTCACAAAAGAGTCCTTTGCAATGAGGACAAAATATAATTTTTTCAGTTGCCTCTCAAATTCTTATCGTTTCAAGCAGAACAGAGTTAGACAGCTTCCATTTTAAATTTGAGTATATTTCTCTTCCTCTTGTAAACATAAATTAAATGTTAGGTCATCTTACACTGTTTATTTCTAGCTGTATTCCTGGTGCAAATTCTTTTATGTATTTGTTAATCCCAGCATGGCCTTCTGCACTGGCTCACAATTCTTCTTGGAATAAATCCAAGATACACTGTATTACATATGCCACTTTTAGAGAAAAAGTCTTTACAGCTGGGGGAAAAAAAAAGATCACTTTCAATTTGTGTTCAAATTCTTCTGTCTTAATTAGCTTTGTTTTGTGGCTTAAGGAACCAGATTTTACCCCACTTATTAACAAGGCAGACTGCCTTATCAGCATCATTCTTCCCTGTGTATACTTAAGTACTGCTGAGCTCTGCAGTTTTGTAATCTGCAAGCTTTCATTTATTTTAAAGTTTGTTACAATTATATTATGCAAATTATTAAATGCAAATATTGTTATATTATCAGTTAAAAGTGCCAAAGTGAGAATAAAAAAAACCCCAAAATTTAAAAGGGCAAGGAGGAAGAGATAACATGAAAAAATAGAACAAATCAAATAATACCCTCAAAATACATATTTATGAATACTAGTGCCTCTAGTTAACTTCTTTTACACTAAAGACATTTCTGTATAAAAATCTCTATGTTTTATGCTGACATAATTTCTACAGTGTCACCAACACTGGAGTTTTGAAGAGAAATTAAACCACAGCTATAGACCAAAGATTTACAGTTTACAGTCCTTTTTCTTAAAACCATATATGTTTATATATAAACATCTAAAAAATTCCACTAAGAGCCCTTTGTGGAAGTGTCTAAATGCATAACTCCTATCAAAGTCAATGCGATTAGACAGTGAGGGCAAGAGCTGAAAAGGGATTCACTGAAATTCATAGCAGTGGGAATTCACAGCCTTGAATCTGACACCTAGACTATGTGTGAGCTGAAAAATAAAATAACTTGGGCACAGTTGTGCACTAAGGTGGCCAATGGGTGTGGCATGGCCAGGATTCATATGGATATGAAAAAGTCCCAGGCTCTAAAACAGGCTGGCCACATCTAAGCACCTATTAGCAACAAGCATCCCCAGGCAATATGCATGAACTTTTTGAGAAGGTGGTCTGAGCACTTTGTGTGAGACACAGGGATCCATATCAGGTGAACATTTCAGATGACAGTGGGAGTGGGGCCCAGGAGCACACAATGTAGTTTGTTAAGACATGGTCCAAGAGTCCCTGTGCACTCTTGTCTGGTGATCAAAAAAATGGTGTGTTTGTTGGGGAGCAGCCAAAAGCAATCAGGGGAAAATAGAAAAGTAGCCTTATGATAATTGGTTTGTTTTGCTGTCTTTGCTGCTCTTTGTATTACATTTTGTCCATCCATTGCTTGGCTCCCTGCTCCCATCAGCAATATGATAGCATTGCAACAAATTCCTAGACTTCATTCTCCTTCACCTGACCATTTTCTTCCACCCTGGAAGGCGGTGTCAGGCTGTGGCCATTCTACTGTAGGTAAATGTATCAGATCCAAGCCTCTGGAACTCCATCACCCATGTCATGATGTTGTTAGTATGGACCTTGACAGCCAGTGAGTGCTCTCCCAGACTTATGCACAGTTTAGGAGCTGGCAGAGTCTAGAACCATTCACCATTTCTGTTGCAATTAGGAATAAATGTTTATCACCCTCCTGGACACCAGAATCTTTTCTATGTTGTGTGAACTACCAATAAACATTGGAGGCAAAGATTTTCAAATGGTCATTTGCATTCAACTGAAGTAGTGGGATCAAGACAGAGCTCAGCCTCCATTAGTCTGAAATCGGGGCAATATTTAGAAACCTCTCTGGTACAGCCATTTCTCACAGCCAGGACCCTGAGACAGAGTTCAAAGGCTACCTCATGTCAGTGACATCAGTCTTTCACAGAGAGCACATTACAGTGGGATTCACATGATTTTGCATATCTTCAGGCTAAGGAATGTAATAAATAAAGAAGAGTAATACACGAGACATGTATCATAGCATAAAAGTTCATGGAATTCCCTGGAGGGGAGACCAGCGGTTGACATTATGCTTAAGGATGACAGACAAATCTTCAGATATGGAGAGACCATGTTCTACATGACTTCTAAGGATCTGCAATCCTATCAGACGTATCCAGTTCAAGATTTCTCTGCTTTTTATTTCTCAACATTCTACTTAAAGTTAAGCAAATAGAAGGAGAAAAAAATCTTGCTACATTGTAAATGTAGTTTTAATATGTTCTATATAAAAATAATTACAAATTATTAATTCTTAGTTTTCAAAGCATTTACATTCTTGTCTTTACTGGTTCAAAATAACCCAAAACAATCCAACAGTCTCTATATTAAGATCAAACAGGCAGATGTTTCACTGGAGGTTGATTTAAAACTGGATGTTGAGGAAGTTACACATCTTTTCCATGACAAGGACTCCTAGTCCTTGAGATTCTGTGGAACTGGTAGCTGCTCTTGTGCCACACAACCTGTAATCTAACACAAGGTGAAACATGAACCAAAATCATGCTGGTAGACAGAGACAGGAGAAAGTCATGGTCACCATAATAGTCAGAAGCTCTAGCAAGAGTTACCCTGGCTATAAACCTTAGTTGTAGGTTGATTAAACCAACTGTTGTCATTAACAACATAATTTGGACCATATCACTTATCTCCTTTTGTTACTAGATGATGCCTGGACTCCAGCAGAGAGAAGCTTTAAGGAGAAATTTGATGAATATGGTATCTTCAGAGACTTTGACCACACAGATTAGAAAATGGTTTAGTAACTCTGGGAAAAACTAACATTTGTGTCATAAAAACTCATCATGTTTGCAGAGCAGAGGGGATGGATGACTGATATAAAAACTGGAATACCTCAGCATAGTATTTTTAAACAACAGCTGGAGTTTGATTTAAAATCAGATCAAGTCCAATTAAAACCAGTCTGGGCAGAATTCAGTACCCAGTCTAATGCTAATAACTTGTAGATGGAAAATAGATAAATACAGCCTAAAGGGTATTTATTTTTTATAATCATATTGTTGTGGCTATAACAGTCTAAAAATATTAACCAGGTTTACTTTGAAGGCCACAGTCTTGCATGTTTCAAGGTTTTTAGCAACTGCATGAGCCACTTGCGTTGCACATTTTATTCAGATCAAATGACAGGAGAAATATTACAAAACAATTTATTTAGAAAACTTTTAAAAAGAAGTGCAGTTGATTCCTAAAAGCTCTGAGTCATAAAATTTAATGAAAAATGCTGTATGGAAAAGGGCAATGCTATTCCTCCACAATTCAGGAGTACTAGCTAAAGAGCTTGAGTTTGCTAAAATATGACTTTTCTATCTGCTTTCAAATCCTGCTTATTTCTGAGAAATTACTGTAAATTTCATTAACATAATGACACATCCATCCCTGTCAAATAAAAATCATTGATATAATAAATAAGGCAGGTAAATGGTTCAGATGGAGTAAGCACAGCCTTCCATCCAGGAAGGTGGAAAAGGAGGTGATTTTCCCAAATGTTAACCTTTTTTTATAACCTTCCAACCAACTTTGCTGTGAGGGGAAGAATAACAAGATCTTTTTCTGAAATAAATAAATAAATGTACTTGCATTTATGCGCACACACACACACACATATACACATTATCTACAAAATTACTGTACTTTCAAGGGTTTTTTGTTTAAATAAACATGTATTAACAAAACAGACAAGCATAATGGGCAGATGAGATGGACCTTTGAAATATTATCTTCTCCTGCATTTCCTGAGCAATACAGAGCATCTAAATTATTAATGTTATCAATCTCCTTCAGAGAAGGAGATTTATTTTGCAAATTCCAGCAACCCTAATCAGCTGAATTTTTAAATACCCAGTGTTTCTGTCTTCCTTTACTGTTTGTTTTCAAGTGTTGATTTTTTTTAAATGCCACAAAAGAGGAAAACAAATCACATCTTATATTAACCCATAACCTTTTAAGCTACAGAAACAGACAGGTCATTTTTTTTTTTAGTGTTGACATTCTGCATGTGTAAGAAAAACTTATGTATGTAGATTCCTCTCACAAGAGCTTCAGGGCATAACCCAGACAGAGAAGCCATCACTTTTCCATTCTGCACCCAGGCTGCTGACAAAAGAATTGTGCAAATGAGCCTTTAAATCCTTAAATAGTCACTACACAATGCATGAAAGAATGCAGCACTGGACAAAGGGCAATATTCACAGTTTATCTCAGGGTGATGGATCTGAATCGACGCATGAACATGGGTTTGTTACGGGATGGAGTAGGCCGAAAACCCCTACTGAGAACCCAGTGGCCACAGTCTGTAATGCAAACAGTCAGGCTAAGTCCTTCACAATTAGGGTAAATGGAACTGGCCATTATCTGAACTTCAACTTGTTCTCATGATTGATATGGGAAATGAAAAGTTGTATATATCTCTACAAAGACTGTGAGTTTTTTTCTCCTGACCAATGCTAGGAATTGGTAGATTCATATTTTAATGCAGAAATTCCTATTCTGTATTTCCATTTAATACAAGTGCTTGCATTTCCATCCACACTGCAATGGATATTACCAGTTTTGTTGTTTTTATAGAATTTTAGCTATAGATGAGATATAAAAATAAACTCCTTAAACTGAATCTATACAAAGACTATGCAATCTATAATGACTGATAACCTCTATGGACAAATACCACCACAAATGTTCATCCACATCCTTCACACCATCAGCCTGTTGTCAGTCTGTATAAATATTCATAGGTAACCAGCAGCTAAAGAGTTACTTGTCTTGGGGCATTCAGTGCTTCAGGAAAGTCAGGGTCCTCTAAAGAATATAAATAATATAGAGCATTTATTAGTATAAGTAAATGCATTTTACCTACACTGTCCATAACAGTTACTAAAATATCTCGTATGAATGTTTCAGGTTTCCTAAAATACAGGAAGTGTAAAATCAATCTTGATGTAATGCATTACAGAGAGGCAAATGTCAACTTTTTAGTGCTCCAAAAGAGAATGAAGGGCCTGGAGCAAGGGGTTGCTGCACCCTGACCTCTGTTTATTCTCCCTTTTTTTCAGCTTGCAGCAGCAAGAAGGGAGAATATAAAACTGCTACCTGTAAAATATGTGCAAACCCAGCAGTCAAATCATCCACAAAGCGTCAAGTTTCATCTATACTTTTGGTGAGGAAGGAATTTTCATTAGCATATTAAAAACACCTGATTGAAAAAAATCTCTTTTGATTTATATCTCACCTGATAACATTTAGGGGTGAATAAATTCAGGTAACTTTCCAAGAAATGTGATCTGTGAAAGGGCATATGATTTCACATAAAGACCTGCACGAAGGCCACCAGGACAGCCAATGAAACACAGAGACTTCAAGAAACTCTCTTCAAAGCAACCCTATGTATTCAAGTATACACTGCATTCAAGTTGGATGGATTTCCCTTTTGTCTATAGTCATCAGAGGCAAGTGACATCTTGAACGCCTCAAGAAGATTAAATAGCAAAGCTCAGTCGGAAGCTTAAAAAAAAGAGAGAAAAGAAAAGGGCCAACTTGGCCATTATGGAGCTGGTCCTTTCTTGTCTGTGAAAGAGCTTTCAAGGAGTACTATTGGAAGAAGAAGGCCCAGATAAAGAATACAATGATGTTAGAAAGGGAGAACTCCGAGTGGAACCAGAGGGTGTGGGTTGTGCTGAATGAAGGATTAGTGCAGCTTCACAGCAAAGAAAAGGGGAATCCTAGTCAAGATGAAAATGAGGAATTACTTTTTTTAGACTCCAGTTCACTGAGCAGCGACAATGCATGATGGGAGGTACTTGACATAACACTCTTCCAGGCCATGTTTGCTCTCCATGTGGGACCAAGAAAAAACAACAACAGTGGCACACCAAAACAAAACAGTTTTTAACCTAATAAACTTACTCAGAAATTCTTTTCTGCAAACCTTGCGTTTTATTTACCATTGAGCAGATGCATGTTGAACCAATCACACATGGCAAATTAGCATGCCAGATTTGCAGGCAATGTGCCTTTTAAAAAGCCTGTATTTTGCAAAAGGTTCAAATCAATGCATTCTTATTGCAAATTATGAGAAAGGAAGATACGTTGAGTGTTGAATTCTTCACAGTCATCAGAAATAGTTACCTTCTGGAACATCTTATAGCAAATTAGACAGCAAAATGATGTGGGAATAAAAAGCATTTTGGATTCCTAAGATATGTGCACAGCAGTCAGGTTGATTCTGAGTTAGGGAAAGGATGGTGTAGAAGCAAGAAAGTTCAAGTTAATTGTATTGAGAGACAGGCACATATTTTGATTCATGACTATTAATATTATTCTGTGAATCACTGAGCTACTTTCCCATGTGTGAAGAATCTGTAGTCCCAGAATCACATTACCAGTTATGACATAGCCAAGGTGGAAAAAAGGGCTGGAACACAGAGTCCCTGTGACAACTTATTTGTTAATTTGTTACAAACACGTTTCAGGTTAGGGTGAGAAGCAGCAGGTTAGGAGCATTCTGGGGATCTAGCCACGTTAACATCTCAAAGGGAAAGAAGCCAGAAGGATTTCCTTTACCTGCTGGTGAAATCATTATGGTAATAGAGGGCAAAAGAAAAAAACTGGTCTACCTCATCTGCTTCCCTAAAGTGTCAGGAAAAGCTCAAGCAGCTTAGGATATTACCAAGTATTAATCTAGTGCAGAAACCCCTGCTGTCCTTATGGACTGGAGACCCTTTACTGAAAAGCTTTCTTCAGGGCTTGATGAAAGAGCTGAATGGGCAAAAAAAAAAAAAAAAAAAAGAGATCATTCAGTTTCCTTGGCTACCTCTCATTCCAGGCAAACATAAGGTTTTACCAGGGACAGGACAGAAGTATCATTTCCCTCCAGTTCCACACCAGTTCATGAAACTGTTAATGAGGAAGTCAGAGGCTACAACTCAAGAGCAGCTGGAACAGTACAGAATAGCTAAAGCAAAAGGATGTTTCTTCCAAAATGTATGAATCACCTGTGCTTGTGGTGTTGTGTTATTTAGATAATCAGTAAGAAGAGAGAATTTGTTGTGTTGGAGCAGCTTGATTTGACAGGCTTAGCCAGAAGAAGGTGCAGAGGGGACATAACTACTCTCTAAAATGTCCACTGGCAAATACCATGAAAGCATTAAAAATGAAGGAAAGGCTGGCATCTGGACAAATGAGCTGTGGCTGGGAATACACTGAGGAAATCAGAAGGTCTTTTTTTGGTCTTTAGACAAGGGTCTCCCAACAGCAACAAGAACAACAAGTAACTATTTCAAAGGCTAAGCAGTATGTATTTATGGTATGACTGCTGCTGTTTTTAATAGTTGACTAGATGTGATGACTTAAAGCTCAGGGAACTGAACTGTAGCTTTTGAGCACACGTAGTCTTTACACTTTCTGGAACTGCCCAGGTTATAGTGTGATGTGAAGGTTCCAGCATGCAGCCTGCCAACCTGCTCCCTTTCTACCATGCTCCTTATATTTGTTCCCTTTTCTTGTATTTGTTCTTTCTTTCAACTTACTGACTGCTGAATTCTAAAGGATAGACCACAGGAGCTGGATGGTGATCACTTTCCATGCAAACCCCTGATAAACCAGAAATTTAACAGTCCACATGATAAGGCAGTTATGTGAGAAGGTGCTATAGATGCCTCTGATCTCCAGTAAAATCCTGTTTTGTCCTGTTTATCATATCCCGCCTCTTTTTGTCCACCTTATTGATCCGAACAGCCTGGCAGTCACCTGGGTCTGCATAGCAAGAAATGGATCACCTGAGTGTTCAATATGGTGATTGGTCAGGGCTCAAATCTTCCCTCTCAGGCAATCATCAATTTGGAGAATAATTTCATCAGGTGCTGCATCACTGGAAAGAAGTTTTTTAGTTGTTTGACAAGCTTGGGAAGAATTCCTGATTTTACAGTGTCTACACATACACACTAGTGGACATGCAGCATATTTGTGGTACATTGGATACACAATAGTTCTGCCATATGGGTATTACTGGATAAAAAATTTTTCTTTCCTTTTATTTTGGAAGTATATATCTTCACCTTTAGTTTGATTGTTATTACTATTCAGAATTTAAACAGCTAACTCCACTACTTGTTTATGCACTACCTTTATATGCAATACCTTTTTTTTCATGAAAGGAGTGTGAGATTTTCCTCTGGAAGGGATCCTCCATATAATTAAAAAGGCAAAATATCAAATTATATTGAGCTAATCTCTAGGCACAATAGAAATAGGTAGAGTGGGTAAATAGTTTTACCAATGGAATTCCAAAACTTGAGTGGAACTCCTTTGGTTTACATAGCAAGAGCCTCACTCTTCACTGCAGGGAAGAACCAGTGAACTCTGGAGTTCTGAAATAGTCAGAGGAAGCTGAAAGTGCAGATACCAGCTCTCGATCCTGTACGCTGATTTAAGCATGTAAAAAAAAGATGAGTGTTATCTTGTAAATCCAGATTATTCTTCTGTAGAGGTTGTTATTTGACAGTGTTACCTGAATGCAACGATCCTGTTTTACTACTCTGTTTGTGTTTATTGCTGAGCCAAAATCCTAGTGCTGACTGACCCACCATGTTCCCCCCATTCAGTCTGATGCCTGGCTGCTCTGACCTTCCCAGCCTTCTGCTTGAAGGCAAAGAAGAGTTGTAGAAGCACCTGTCTTCCATACCCTAAAATTAATTTTTTCCAAAGATAGCCCAAGATTTCTTTCCCTAATTAGAATGCAAGGAAGTATATCTTCTTTACAGCAGTCTCACGTGAGGAGATGGCTGACTTGATTCCATTACTGCTATGATAACCCATGATACTAGAATAATGCATGTGGGGGAATAATGGCTCATTTTTCTCCTCTCTTTTTTTAAAATCTCTTTTTGTATCATAACCATCAAGGCAATATGACAGCTTGTGACAAAGTATTAAAAAATAAAGAGCACCTGGTAAATAGAATGATTTTCACAGTGTCTACATTAACATTTTTCTTGCATTTACTCCAGAATGTTGGGTAAGAAAATGAGGTTAATTGTGCAAGAAAATTCTTACAATTTTAATCAGGGGTATCAAATGTCAAGTGTTTTCCTTTGTAGTTTGATGGTTTGAGTGATCTTACATCACTGTAATGAATGAAGTTTCTCTTTCATTAAAGGAAAAGGAAAGTCAGTAGAGGACACAGATTCCATACATGCCTTTACTGAAGTTCACCCTCTCTTCCAGTGTAAGCAACATCTTGAACAGGAATGTAACAGATCAAGAATTTTAAATTACATTGTATTTTGCTTAGGTGTATCAATATCAGATGAAAAAAAATTTGACTGTGCAGTAATGTTAACAGTAATGAAAATGAGGAATTCCATACTATGTCATAGTTAACATGCAGACAGAAGAATCATACTGAAGAATTGCAATTTTCCTGGCCTTTTATTTGGTTTTGGCATCTATAAAAGTGGGACAATTCCTACTGGAAGGGACTTGAGGAAGTCCAGTCCAGCTTCATTCTCAGAGCAGAATCAGATATAAGGTTAGATAATCCTTCTGTTGCATTTGTCAGCATACTTGAAGAGTAAACCAACCAAAATTTAAATATTTTATTGTTTTTGACTTTCACCTACTTTTACTCCTTTTCCTCTACTACTTATATTCTCAAAACCAGAAATCTATACTCTGATGTATTTACACCTAAACAATTATTTCAACTTTGAATAATCAAAATTCTTTAATGTAGCTCAAATTAGTCTGCAGAGCAGCATGACAGAAGTTAACATGACTATTCTGACTTCTATTTGTAAGCAAAGATAGCAACACAATTGCCAATTAAAATAGAACATATTCAAATTGGAACCACTTTATGGTTGATTAAGCTGCATGATATAACAAGCCATGTGTTGTTATGGATATTACCCTTGAGTTTAAAGAGTTCCTCTGGTTGTCCAAAGAGTGCCTATGAGGGCAAGAACTCATGCACTGGAAGCATCTTCTTTATCATTTCAAACCAGAATGTCTCCAGGGAAACTGGTGTTAAAGAAAATATTTTCATAAGGTTTATCTGTTAAAAAAAAAAACAACAAACCCTTTAAAAGCATTTTTCAAACAGTGGATTTGACTCATTCTTGTATGCACTGATGACATATATGTGGCAGTGGGAGGGTGCAGCAACCTTTGTGATGCCTTTCATACAGTTTACAGTAGGGGATTTTACCTCGTGGATCTAAACGAGACATCCTATAATGCTTCCCCAAGGCCCTGGCCACAAATCTTCCCTGCCTAAATTCCCCTCTACAAAGAAATTAGAAGATCTGGTGGTTTGTGCTGCTGTAACTCTTCTCCAGTTTTACTTTCTGTCCGTATGGGCATGAAAGCTGACTTCTACTGCTGGCACAGCAATAGAAATCTGAGGCTACAAAGCAGAGATCTTCATTTACATCTGCTTCAGCTGGCATGGGGAAAAGTAAGACCAGGCATGATTTCAAACAGATATCTTGGAAGAAGCCTTTTAAGTTAATTTTGTGTGGAAAGTATCAACACAACTTCAAAAGGGCTGAGAAACAATGAATCAGCTCTTTTGCTTCTCAATGTGCTGAATGAGTGCCACTTAAAAAATTAATAGCCATATTCAACTTGATTTTTTTTTTCACTCCATCTCCAAAATTTTACCATGATGTTGCTACAACTGTCCTTCTTCTGACAGGCTGCAAACAGTAAATGTGTCGTTTCCTCTGTTCATAAAATCTTCAACAGGCAGGGGAAATTCTTGCCAGAGGGATGAGCCTTGCTTAATAAAAACTGTTGATCTTCCCTGCAGGTACTAGCATGTCAGAGCTAAAAATATGTATTTGAAGCAAAAGCCTTAAGCAACAAATTACCTTTGTGAAAATGTTTCAAAAAAAGGTACTAAGAGGTACTAAAAGCATCCATGTGACTGCAATTGCTTGATACTAACTCCATGACTGTAACAATTAAACAGAAAGGCTTAGGGTGTTCTCACAAAGCAGTAATATTTTGCAACTTCATTGACTGGGATGCTTTAGAGTGACTGCCTCCAGCACTGTGTCCATATAA
This sequence comes from Gymnorhina tibicen, assembly GCA_013399875.1. Taxonomy (NCBI): domain Eukaryota; kingdom Metazoa; phylum Chordata; class Aves; order Passeriformes; family Artamidae; genus Gymnorhina; species Gymnorhina tibicen. Next base: position 99,547 of record VXAZ01007749.1, read on the forward strand.
TACATTAATGTAATGACAAGGTAGAGAGCAGCATGTCTGCACTATTCATCAACAAGAGCAGTTTCCTCCCTTCAACATTAGCTGCAGCTGAATTTTTTACTGGCATAACCCGTGAGGAACTTGTAATCCAACCCAACTAGCCCAAGTTTCAGAAGCCTTTTTACCTTCTGCAGAAGATGTGAAGAAGGAAGCTAAATTTTGGGGAGAAGATGCTTCTCCCTTTCAAATCAGTGAGTAATCCTTTTTCAAAATAACAGCAACAATACAATCATATTTTTAGTCCTTGTGCAGCTAATGGACCTTTTCAGAGCCACAAAGGTACCCATCCCACAGCATGGAAACTGAATCAGAAGTCTCCATCAGAGCTGACAGGCACCAGGACACAAAGCATAGGCACATCACAGTCTGAGATTTTTCTTACAAGCACACAGACAGAGTATGAGGACATGTTTTAACTGCCTGGTGCTATGTCAGGTATGCCAGGCCCCACATGTGTCAGGGCACGTGCATCCAGAATGCAACTTCTGAATCCAGAATGCACTTTCTGGCCATGGCTGGTCAACATTTGCAAGTTTGATGGAAAATTTTGGTCTTCAGTGTGACCCTCAATAATCTTTCTCAACATAGCTGACGCATTTGGAGTGGAAATGAATTGACATTGGTTGTGCCTAAAAAGCTGAATTTCAACTCCTAGTTCCTAGCTCTAGGCTCACAAGAACAAACTCTGTAATTGTGATAGTACGTTGTTTTGCCAAAAAACTTTGTGCCCATTTCTCATGTTTTGCACATCCTTTGTCTCTCTTCTGGATTTAAAACTAACTGTGAGGTACAAGCCCAGAACAGACTGCTGAAATAAAATAAACTGAAAATCAAAGAAATAATTTTTATTATTAACTTTGTAGAATTTTAGTAGTAGTAGAATGTAGTCACATTCATCACCTAATTTAATTATCCTCTAACTTCTTTCATTAAGGTATTCACACTTGAAAGTGATTTGTGATGAGAACATGTCCAGATGAATAACTTTTAGCCAATGGACAAATAAAAATTCATTTTTACTCATATTTAAATGGGTAAAGAAATTATTTCAAATCATAATTTTCCCAGGTGAAACAGATTTGACACAGATGAAAAGTAGATATGGAAGGTGTTCAGTCCAGGTAAATGTCTGCATTCAGGACAAATTTTCAAAGCATGGGAAAAAAATTGTTCTGTCACTTACTTTCCAGTAGGTTGTGAAAAACAATACTCAGAATATGGATGCAACCCTGCCACCCCAACGTATGTGTATGGAAATAAGTGGATTAACATTTGCATTAATTGGAGGCATTCATGCCTCGGAAATACACAAATAAAATACGTGTTATCCATATCTAGCTGTGCTTGAAGCCATAACAATTTGCACAACCTGATGGTAGTTTCATGAATCTCTGAATCTTTCTGAAAGACTTTTCAGATGCAAGAAATGTTTGGAAAAAAACTAAGGATGCGCCTCTTGGTATTTACAATACCTAAGCTCTTAGAGGAGAAAATCCAATCATGTCTTGCTCTGGTCCTGTCAGAAAAAGGAAAGATGCAGAGTGCCAGATCTGTGTCTTGAGTTTTCATATCTACAGGGACAGTGGGAAGGATTAGACTAAGAATATAACTTTGCTATTATACAAGGAACAGTTCAGACTATGGAGACAGAACAGATTTTAGATGCCTGAAGACCATTAGAGCTATGGACTCCTGGGAGGATGTGTGTGGCCATACTAGCTGGAACAGCTGGCCAACTTGGCTGAGCAGAGATTGGCCTGAATAACCTAAATATTATTAGAAACTGTGTTTTCCCTTTGAGAACAAGGGTGCATACAAACACACACTCATGTACAAGGAATCTGGTCTTTTGGTGGCACAGAGCAAACAGCTTTTGGTTTATCCAGTTCCTGAAATCTACCATAAGCCAAAGGAGCTTTCTATATGAATGCAGTAAATTAAAAAAAAAAAAAAAAGAGGGTGGATTCACAGCTGAAACAAAGAAAATTCAGGAAGATCTGTTTAGTACCCAAATGCCTACTTTCTTACTGATAGTCCACCAACTCTTAATGATGTATTTCTATTCAAATACATCACAAGGCAATTTCTTTGCATTAGGAAACAGAGACAGACACTTCTAGACCATTATGGATGGATGTTCCTTCTGGCTTTCAGCTGCTTTGGGGGGTCAATGCTATTGCTTTGTTCTTGTGAATCCCTCAGTTTACAATGAAAGGATGATACTATCATTCTGTTTAAAAGTTAAAATCTTGAGGGGTTTTGTACCCGAAAAGCTGTTCTGACGAAACTATAGCTGAAAGGTGATAATGTAAAAAAGGGGGAAATAAAATGTAAGATAACTTCATATACCAGTGCTTTTGTTCAATTTAAGAGCGTTTGCTGGAAAACTGTAAGCATTTGACCTGAGAAACATTGTAGAAAAACACTATTAAAAAAATTATTAAAGAAACTGAAAACACTGACTTAAGCTGACCTTTCAGGATGCTACATTCTTCTTTAGGCAATATTTTGATGATGGTAGGGCTAAAACCACAAACACTGTGAACTATGGCCATGGTGTATTTGCTCAAATTGAAAAATCTGTCATTCCTTTAGGTGTTTCAGAGTTTCTTAAAAGCTCATTAGTTCTATTTCCTATTAAGGAAAGAAAACCCAAACCAAAGCAAGAGTGAAACCATTAAAAAGTAATTATTAATTCTATTGGGTCTAACAGGAACAAATAGTGTCCACAGGCTCTTTTCTCCCCATAAACTCTATCAGTAAGTAGGTTTTTCTAACTAATTAGACTCTCACAAAGGGTGTTAGATAGTAGAACAGGAATCTGGAATAGAAATGGCTAAAACTTTCACAATTATTTCATTAACAACTCTGGAAATAAACCTGCAGTTACCATGGCTCATTCAGCCATCTCTGACCTGAAGCTCTGCAGAATTATATGCAAGTTATAAAGAAGTCCAAATTCAGCTAAAACTCCTGGCTTTCCTGGAAGGCCTCGATATTCCCATGGAAGATGGAGCTCCTTGAGTCTTACACTTCCTCAAGATAAGATTGATCTGATTTGAGCTTTCACTTAGTGTTAAGGCATGCCTAGCCTTTGAAGTCTGATTGGTCCTGCACATTATCAAAGGCTGTCAAAGAGGTGTTTTGAATTCCAGAAAAGGATGTGTTTGCACCAGTTATTTGAAGGTCAGTCAAGCACTACATCCATTCTGACATACAAATTTGTAGAATTACTGAAAGTAAAATAGAACAAAAAAGTCCTACCTGCTAAATACTGTTGATAGGATGTAGCAAGAGATAGCTAATGCCTCATCCCAAAGAGCAGGATTTCTATGTTTGAAGAATGCCACATTTCTGAACATTTCCCCGCAAATGCCTTGCTGGTGGGACTCCACTGGCCAGTTCAGAGAACCACTTCAGATTTTTTCACAGTTTCTGATGCAGAAATATATCAGGAACAGATGTTCCACCAAATCCCTGAATGCATCTATTGCTCCAGAAGTGATCTTCTTTGCCATAGTACTTCCAAAGGTAATAGCATAGGTAATGAATGACAGACCTGGCACTTGGCTTTTGATATGTCCCCACTGGCTATTCACTGCTTGGTTCCCTTCTGTCCTGAGGCTCCTGGGTATCTTACATGAACCATCCAACTGATGTCATTTAGAGGGCAAAGAAATAAACCATATGTGAAAAAGAGTAAGATAATATGCCTTTGTCCCTTTCAAACAAAGGAAGTCAATGTATAACAGACCAAAAAGAACTGGGTTTATGATTGAGCAGCTTGATTCCTATTTACATTGCCTTACACCTCCCGAAAAATAAATCTTGAAAGGGATACTAAAATATTTCTCTTTTTAGGCATGATTTTGCTAAAATGCATTCTTCTTAAATGCTTGTAAAAGGTCCTTAACCACTCAATTTAACACACATTATGAATTTCTTTACTAATTAAAGAAAAAAATTGTAAAGTAATTGCTAAATAAAGCAAATAATTTATTTGAATTTTAAGTGAAACAAGAATAGTGTGAATTTACCAGTAAGTATCAGAACAGCTGAGATATAACCTGGCCCGTAAATACACTTGTATTCTTGGAAGCCATATTTCACTTCTGGCATTGTAGCTGTACCACAATTTAAAGGTATTAAAAACAATCCCCCAAATCAGCCTAAAAGTAATTCTAGGTTGTCCTGGATGAGAAATAAGAATCAGAGGATGAGAGTAGTGAAATTAAAATTTCAGTAAAATTAGGAGGATGAAATTAATTCATTCCATTACCATAGTTTTTATTATCACCTGGTCTTGCATTTCCAAAGCAGACTTTCACATCCATAGCTAGACTATGCTGTGGCATCCTGGATTGATCTCACCCACTAAAGCTTTCAAGCAGCCTGCAATCTTGTCTAACCTTCTGCAAATATATGCATTTAAAGGTCACGCACATGATGTGAGATTTGCTGGCCAAAGGCATTCTGTGTGCTCACGCTGCAATGGAACCTGACAGTTAACTTTAGCCTGCTTGGTGCTGGTTTGCACTGGGTAAAGCAATGCAGCCTCGACATTTTATGTTAAACACAGACATTTTCAAGCTGCTATAATCCTGCAGTCTACAGTATTCCTCAGATAACCACAATGATGTGGTGGGCCAGCTGAAGGAATATTAAAGAGCCAATATATTTAGTGGGTTTAGCAGTTTGTTGTTGTTTTAAAACTGGCCTCCAAAATAGTCTGCTGCTGGAAGCTATAAAAATAAAAATGTTACTTTTTCTTATGTCTCCTGCATCTCTTCATATACTTAGGCCATCACATTTCCTACCATTTTGTGCTTTTAGAGTGACCTAGTATACATGTTAGTTATGGAGGTGCACAGCTTTTGTTTAGACACCACTTGAAAAGCAGAGAGCCAGCAAGATTACCTGCAAGAGCCATTGAGGATCCAACTACTTTTAAATTTCTGTCACTAATGTGTAAACAACAGTAATAATGGCAGAAAAAAAATGAAATTAAACTGCCTCATACAAAATACTGCCAATTGGACTCCTTATTTCTGGAGGCAACAGGAAGACAAAAGCAGAGCTGCTCTACCTTGTGGCAGTGAGCAATTGATCCTCTGTAGAAAAAATTCTGCCCTTAAAAAGTATTAGATAATTTTAAGCTGTTTTATCCCTTGATATTATATAAGTGCAATTTTAATTAATTCTTAACAGTTAAAAAAAAAAGAAAGAAATGAAGATTTGTGTTTCTTAGGAATGCTAAGCTGTACAAAAGCTCTGGGCTTTGTTTTTGGGCTGTCATTCTAAAGGAGGTGAGGACGGATTATAATTGCACTGTGGGGCCTGAACAGAGGACCCCTGTAGGTAGAGCAGGCCTTTCAATCTTCTGATCAACGGAGCTGAAACAAAAATGCAGGAGGGCTGTGTTCCCACGTTCTTTGACAGTTTCCTGCTGCAGATAGCGTCCTTTTAAACCTCCCTTATGCTTTCATTATGCTGCTGAAATAATGAATAATTTGCCTCCTCCACTCTTTGATATGCATGGTCAGATATTATTGGGTAAGAAGCAAGAGGGACCTTCCTATAACCTTAATCCAGTTCACACTAATAAAATGATTTAGCTGAGCATTCTTGGGAAGCAATTATTTTTCTTGAAGACAATGACTATCAAAAAGTCCCTAATGGGCAGAGGCAGATCAGGTCACCTCAGCTCTCCATTTTCTTCAACACAGGCAATGTTTGGACCCTTAAAGTATGAGCTCCCTTCTGCAGTTTTGTCACAAATACTCAATCATTACTGTTGCTGAGTGTAGGGTTAAAAATGAATTAGGCTTAATTTTGATTTATTCAAGTGTGCAGTTATTGACTGTGAGAGGTTAACTGTACTCTGAGTTCTGTGAGAGAAAATCCTCAAAGGGAGAAGTATGCTGGAGAAATGTGAAAAGGTACTTCTGTTTCCTAATGGTAGTGATGAGCAACATATTTCAATTCTTATTCTCCTTTCTGTCATTAAATTATGAAACCGGCATTCTTGAATAAAAGAGCCCCAGGATTATTGTGTTCCTAAATTAATACAGTATTAACTAAAGACAGATTTATTAATTTAAAACACTACTCTTTTTTGACAAAATTAATGATAGCTTAAGCAGATTAGTATTCTCTTTTATATTTAAAAATCATCAACAATTACAAAATACACTGGCTGTTGAAAAATAATGCTTCTATTATATTATCTGGACTGATCCAGGTCTTTGCAGACATCAATTGAATTGACCTCACACTCCTCTTAACACAAAGATCATGTGTATCCCTTTATTACTTGTGACTTACTATGATTGCTGTTATCATTGCTACTTAATATAATTTGTAATATTCTTAAAAAAAACCTATCTGGCTGATTACGTCTTTTAAAGACAGGTAGATATGTGCTGAGATTTCTAGAGACATGTAAAGGCCTTTTGTTCACACCTTCTATTATTGAAATGATATAATTAAAATGAGTAGAAGATATGGGTCACAGATTCATTTGCATATCTAAAGTGTAGCCCGATCCTGAAAAAGGCAAACACTCTCATCTTAGGTGTAATGCAAATTTATAGTTTTTGATGAGAAAACAGAACTTCTAAATAAAAAATTTCAGTGAAGCCCATAATACTGTGCCAGACCAGTATGGCCCTGCAGTGTTGGTCACATGCAAAAAGCTTGGTATTAAAGAGAAGCATTGTAATAACATAAGGACAACTTCTCAAGGCTATATAATCACAGTTCATACTGAAAGACTTGTCATCAAAGTTTCCCTATGGTTATCCTTGGCAGTGTTTTAATGACCTCACTGAATATTTTTAGTAACAAATTTGGCACAAAATGCAGGAGTTGTGCTGGTTCAAATTGCTGAATCAAAAATGGGTGAACTGTGAATTCAGATTCAGTTTGTCGAATTTCAGACATTCAGATGAGGCTCAGAGATAAGGGATATCATCCACGTTTCATCTGAATCAGTCCCACCGTTGTTAATCTAAGGATAATACTATGACCCTGTTCCTAATTTACATGTCTGCAAATGTAATTTTGGCTGTGATCAGTCTGACCTTACAGACTGATAAGGATTGCAGTGTGAGTTGAAAACAAGTGATAGTTATGAATCATCCTACTAAAGGGACTTTTTCCAGTCCAGAATTGGAATTATGTCATTTTAAAAAGGCATAGTAATATATCACCCGGAATATTCCACATAGCCCTGGCTATCCAAAGTAAAAAAAGACAGAATAAGTGCAGAGGATGTCTTTTTTTCTTCTTAGCTAAGATGAGAGACAAAAGCCAAGATAATTTCAATTATTCTGTGACTGCAGTAGAGAGAAGAAAAAATAAGTGTAGTCTGATGAGAACCAAAATTTGCAGCTTGGCTAAAACTTGAATATTGCTAACCACGGATAGCATTGGGATAACATTAATTTCCTTCTCTCCAGGGTGTTCTCCATCTCTAATTAAGTATACACCACGAAAATGTGAAAAAGAAATTCTTGAAGTTTGGAGCCAGTAAGTCAGTTCAGTGCAGTGCTTTGAGAGAATTTATCAGCATCTCCTAGATGGGATGTGACATCCTGCTTAGAAAGCCTCACGTGATGTGTTGCCCATGTGGATATGTTTGCATCACACTCTCCTGCACTTTGGTAACCAAGATTAACTTGGATGCAACTGTCTCATATCCCTGCCTGATGCTCTCTTCACCCTGTCTCCCTCCTCTCCTGGATCTCTTCCTATCATGAACTGTTACTAAAGTGTGAAGATGCCAGTTAATAGACTTTGGGGCACTGACATGCATTATAAAATACTGTAGAGGGTTCAGTTCGTAACCGGGCAGAAACACCAATTAAGTGTAGTGGTTTTGTTCACATTTCTTACCTTCTGTGAGGCAAGAATTAGGAGGAATGCAAAGCAGGCTCAAAACTTTAAAGAATATAAAGAAGTTTATTAACAGAACTAAAAGAAAAAAGGAATAATAAGGGTCAGAATAAACCTTCAAAACACTTCTCTTCCCCCCATCCTCCTCCCTCTTCCCAGTTGCAACATAAAGACACAAATTTGAGATTATTTCAGTCAGTTTACCACTTCTATAATAGCCTTTCATCAGTTCACTTAGGGAGAGGAGTCTCTCTTGCCCATGCTATAGGGCTTCTGCATAAGAAACAGTCTTCTAATGGCTTCAATGTCACAGCACAACAGCCGCCCAGGGTGGTTTTCTGCTGGCATGTGAGAAGTTCCTTCCGTCGACTTACATTTCCCCACAACTGTTTTTGAGGGTTCAATCTTAGCTAATGGGGTACTATTTTAAGGATGAGCTGTTCAAGAGCAAAGGTTCTCTTCATCTACCTCTGGGATCATCTTCATCTCTAGGAACAGAGGTCTTCTTCCCTGGGAGCACAGGTCTTCACTTCATCAGTTTCATCTCTCTCTGTTCAGGCTCCTCACTGGATCACAACTACTTCAACGTTTACATATTTCAGCACAGGTATCTTTGCTCCTGGCTGCAGTTTGAACGCTCCACCCCCCATGCTTTCATGAAATTACAAGGCGTTCTCTGATGCATCATAGTCCATCACCATAGCTTTACAAAAGAATTTCAGCTTTTAGGTTAGGTTTGAAGCATCTGCTCTATCTCCACCCTCTGGGCTTCAGCTCTTACTTCTTCACCGACTTGGGTGTTACTATCATGGTGTTTATTTATGTGCCTTTCCCTTTCCCNACTACTTCAACGTTTACATATTTCAGCACAGGTATCTTTGCTCCTGGCTGCAGTTTGAGCGCTCCACCCCCCATGCTTTCATGAAATTACAAGGCGTTCTCTGATGCATCATAGTCCATCACCATAGCTTTACAAAAGAATTTCAGCTTTTAGGTTAGGTTTGAAGCATCTGCTCTATCTCCTCCCTCTGGGCTTCAGCTCTTACTTCTTCACCGACTTGGGTGTTACTATCATGGTGTTTATTTATGTGCCTTTCCCTTTCCCTTTCCCTTTCCTCTGACCTGGGAGAGGATCGATGTCTGCAGGTTTCATCTCTTTTGGGGAACTTACAGCATTAAAGGGGTTAATCTTACCCGGGCCTGGGCCTTGCAGCTGGAACTTACCTGTCTCCGGAGATCACACGATCTCTGCCGGGCAGCGTCCGGAGCTGGTTTTGCTGTAAAGTTCATTTTGGCAGCTGAACCAGACGGGGGGCGGCCCATCCCGGCCTGCACGGAGCCGCGGGCCATGGCCCGGCCCCTGCCGGCCCGAGCGGGCAGCCCCGTTACCTGTCCAAGGGCCGGAAGCGAGAGAGAATTCCCGCGTCCCCACGATTTAAATATGTAAATTGCAATAAGCGTTATTGGCCTAAACAACTGTCCATCCACTCAGCTTCAAACCACCACAAATACATAGCTTGGATATCTCTTTACAGACAGCTATTGTTGTCCAGAGTAAAGAATAAATATCACAGGTGGGAGAGGTACCCCTGAGAGAGGCAAGCTGCATAGAGATAATTGATTACAGCTCATCAGGCTCCACCAGTGCAGCACGGATTGAGGAACACCAACCAGTTGCAGGCTTGGCCTATTTCACTGCTGTGGTTACTCGAATTAGCAGCACTGAAAATTGAATAGTTAAATTAATGTGACTTCTAGTTAAAGAAATGTTTAACATGGCAAAGTTAAGTACACCATGATATTTAAATGATAAGGTATGAAGACTCAAAATTTATTAAGTTCCCAATTATGGATTTCTATGGCAAATTTTCACAATCAACTATTTCAGTATTGGAAAAAAATATTAATAGGTCAGTGAATATGGTACAAGAATAGAAAAGTTCCCATATCAGAAACTCATATGGATATTTTGCTTAGCTTTGAGTTGACTATTTGCAGACATCAGAAGCAACACAGACTGCATAAATTCAGGAATCCACAAAACCCCACCATCTATTTTGGAGAAGTGACCCGGAGAGCAGCACATGCTTAGTATTGAGCACTCATTAACCGGCATTTTCATCCTTGCTCAAGGTTAGAAAGTGATTCCTGTTTGCTTTCTTCCCAACAATGAACTGTGGAGTCACAGTCAGGAGAACTCTCTGGTCTGTTGTGATCACTTAAATTAGCAACTTCCAGGAGCCTAATGGTGCTTATACCTAATGGTATGACTTCAAGTCTATGAAAAATTTAAAACCTCAAAATCAAGATAATTCATCTCTTGAAAAAAATAAACATAAATCTCAGACAGTCACTTGGACTCATCAAATCTATAAACCAGGAAATGGTTGCTGCTCATCTTTTACTTTAATATGAACTGAGAAACCATTTAACTACATTTTTCACATGAAAAAATATAATTCTTCAGAATCACTAAGGGAGGTGATGAACATTAGAATACTTCATCTCTTTATATTTCCATTATTTGCATTGAATGAAGTATTGTTTGTTTGGCTTTTTTTTTTTCCTGAGGGATTTTAAGAAAAGAAGTTTCCTTGAAAAATGTGTGAGATCTGATCTTGCTTTAATATTAGAAGGATTTTTTTAAGTATCATGTTATAAAGCTCCTCCCACAATGTTATATCTCTGGACAGACAAGGTCATTATGCCAGACACCTTTAAAAATCTGAAAAATTCCCTATATTGTCTGATCTCACTCCCATCAATGAACATCAGCTTCAGTAGTGCAATATTTTCAGTATCCATACTACTCATTTGTTTTGGTCAGAATCAGACTAAGGTTTTTTTTTCAAAAAGTTAAGGAAAAGCTGTGTTAAATGTAAAAGAAAAATATATAATAAATATTCTGATTCATGTAGGTCTTCTTTCAGCTACTACTGAAATGTTCAGTGTTAGCAATAGAGAAATTGAATAAAGTGCTCATGTTTTCTTTTATTTTTCTCTATGTATCCATCCAAAATTTTTAATCATGAGTTTATATTTCCCTGTCTCCAAAAGTCAAAATCCTTCTTGGCCTTTTCCCATATGAGAAGCTTCTTCCTAAAATTCTTTCTGTTACTGAGGACATATACTACCAGAATAGATTTCTTTCCAGCAGACTGGCAACTTCCATCGTCAGATATTAGATAATTTTTTCCTTTCCTCTTAGGAGCAATTAAGGACTTTGGGGTTGTCTATTTTGGAGAAAAGGAGGCTAACAGCTTCCCGAGGAGGGGACATGGAGAGGGATGTGCTGAGCTCTGCTTTCTGATATCCAGTGATAGTTGCATGAGGATGGTTCAAAACTGCTTCAGGGAAGGTGTAGCCTGGACCTTAAGAAGCATTTCTCTATTGAGAAGATGGACAAACACTGGAACAGGCTTGAGAGGTGGTTGATGCCCTAAGCCTCTCAATGTTTAAAAGGCATTTGGACAATGCCCTTAATAACATGCTTTAACTTTTGATCATCCCCAGAGTGGTTGGGTAGTTGGACTGGATGATCACTGCACGTCCCTTCCCTTCCCTTCCCTTCCCTTCCCTTCCCTTCCCTTTCCCCAGAAAAATAATAAATAAATATGGCTTAGTACTCTTTCATACAGTGATGCAAAATCTTGACAAGTAGTCAATTCAGTCCAATTCATATTAGGAAAAAAAGGCCCATGAAAAAAAAAGCATAAAAGAATGAAATTATTTAGACAGAATCAGGTACCTTGGATATAACAAGGTTTATATCTAACCTCACTGAATATTTATTGTGTCACTCTTCCCTTGACATTGATTTAAAAAAAGGGCAAAGAACAGCATAAAACATTTGGAAGGAAAATATGGTATGTGCACACTGCACAGTAGATAATGTTATAAATATTAAGTAATCCCCTTTGTCTTACCCTTGTGAGTAAGGTTACATCATTTAGCGATGTAAAGAAAGAATGTTTTTGTGTTAGATGCTGGTGATATGTGAGTACTAAGGATGAAATTCCTCTTAGGTGACCCACAGATGCCACCAAACAACTGTGTCTATAAAATCATTCTGTTCTCTGCTCTGTTCTCTTAGGAGAACTCCTACATTTCCTTTGTGTTGCTGGTAGGCTGAATGCATCATGCCAGTGGACATATAAGACCACCCACCCACTGACCCCTGCTATCTCTGTGAATAACCTCATCTTTAGAGAATTTCACCTGTAAAGCTCATGGTCTGGGTCCAGAGGCCAGACCTTACCTGATGGTAATTAATACAAATACCTCATAGCATTTGTTGCCACTTCTTGGGGTGAATAAACCCTATGAACCTTATGTAAATGCACAAGTTACTCAGAGAAAATAGATCTAGGCCCTCATCATCAATGTCTCCTCCAGACAGAGGCTGGCTGGCAGGACAGGAAAATTGGTGACCTTTCAGCCAAGGAGAAAAAGACCAAAGGACCAAATTCCATTTAAAAGAGATTACTGGGAAAATTTATGGGAGGAAGGCACAGGTGGTTCATAGCATTGCCTTCAAAGTATGGAAAAGATATATGTGAAAGATAAAACTTTATTTTTTATACATCTTTTCTGAACACACATGAGTGTATCCATGTACACAAACATATAGGACCTTAGAAGAAATGTTATGGGCCCTGATGGGCCCTGAAGAGAACTAAATATTCCCTCCTCCAACTGCCATCTCTCCTCAGCATTCCTCCCTGCCCACTCCTTCTCCAGCTTCTCTGTGCTCAACATCCCTTCTCCATGTTCTCTAAATATTCAAAAGACATAACTTGTTTAAACATTTCTATGTATATCTACCTAACCTTTTTCCACATTTACGTGCCTCAGCTTCCTTCACAGCCACATGTCACTGTCTGTATTTACTAAAGCTCCTTGGACTTACCCATTCATCTGCTCTTGCCCATATATTTTCCAGAGTTGACAGCAAAGTGCAACAAAGAGTTTCCCACTTGCCCACCATGTTGCCAACTGAGAAAGAACAAGAAGACCTAGGCAGTTGCTTGAGGTCACAGCATCTTCTGCAGGTCACCTTCTTGTCATCACTCTTGCAGGGGGCTGCAAGTCACCCTCAAACCAGGACTGCAGCACTTTATGCTGTTCAGACAGACTGCCAAGCTGCATCATTACAGAGAACTGTGTTTTCAGCCTCCTGCTTGTATTACTCTTAGATGGTATATAGTAGGGGACTATTTAAGAGAGGAAAAATCGAGATTTTAAATTCTCATTTTGCTCAAATCAGCAGCAAACTTCATGTGAGCCCAGGTAATCCAGATATGTGGCTGGACTAAATGAGAGGATTACTGCTAATGACAAGAATGTTATTTTAATTTAGAGAAGTGAGAATCTGGGCCCGAGGTGATTTATTAATTGAATGTGGAAGACACTGGAATAGTCTAAAAGCTCTAATGACAATATGATTATCTGCAGGGGAAACATTTGTCAGTGTTTTCTTTTTCACCCTCTTTCAAGCCTGTGTGGGGGAGTGAATATGTTGCTTTGGAAAGTATTCCCAATGACAGGCACAGAGGAGCAAGGAGATGAAGCAATTACAGTAGATGGGGGCCTGATGGGTAGGAATGGGGGAGGGGGCATTCACTCTGGGACTACAGTTACTGTAAGAGTTTAGGACAGTTTCCACATATTTATCCAAGATGGCCTTTGAAGTGTCTTGTGGGTAACAGTTGGAGGTCTGCTGTCACTGAGAGTGTCGGGGGACCCCGAAGATTTACAGCACAGCTTTTTCAGCAGAGGGTAACTGCTGCTACAGGAGAAACAGCTCTTTAATTTTTTAAGTTGGCAAGAGCCAATGTAAGCTGTTGCACTATTGTCCCGAGAGCTGAAAGCAGCAGTGCTTACACACTCCTTGCAGTGGCTGGATGGGGTCTGTAAGCTACTGTCCACGTTTTCTTACTCTCTGGGAGACAAAATATTCTATCAGTGCTGAGGAACCAGTTTTAGTACCTCCCTTCCTGGCTTTGCAGTCTGAGACACCCCAGTGAAAACAGACACTGAAGAGCCACTCTCTAAAAATCTGGTTCACTTCAGATACCTAGCCTAGATGTAGCTTTTTTAACCTTGTTATGGACATTAGCACCAAGAGTGGACTCATGGCCAAAATTGTCCATGTGTAACTGCCTCTGGGACAGTTTAGAGGTGACCTGGATACTGGGGTTAATACAGGAGAATGGGCTGTGGTTCAAGGTCTCATTTTCCCATCCACCCTTATGAGTATTTCATGTACCAGAGAGCTCGAAGGTTCATTTTCCAAGCTTGCAGCTGCCATCCCAGAAGGACCTGCACTGAGGTCCCTTTGCAGGTCCCCTTGTTAGTCCTGAGTGTGTGCCCTTGTTCCCCAACCATGCTCCCAGAAGGTGAAGAGATGACATGCAGCTTCCCTTTTAAAACTGTGTGGGATCAGGGGTGTGAGTAAAGCCCAGCATCCCTGACACTTCCAAGCTCGTTCATGTTTGTCACTGTGTATGGTAAAATTTGCTAGGTTTTTCTTACTGAGTGATCCTCTTAAACAAAATCAAGAAATCTTCTTCCACAGAGCAAGAGAGGGTCAAGCAGACCCCAAATATCAGAGTGAAGGATGAATTCTTTGGTTTGGTATGAGAGCAGACAGTGCATGAAAAAAGGTGACGAGGGGTCAGTAGGGGAACACACAGGATAAAATACTTTCATCTATTGTGCTGGGGTCAATAGGCTCCCATCAGGAAATCTTGAGCCCAAGATTAATTACTTGTTGCAGTAGGTAAACCATTGTGCTCTGGAAGACACTGTGGTGACTTTAGGCATCTTGCAGATTTCTGGTTCACATGATGCAATCCCATATAAAAAAACAATAGTAGCTAAGAAAGTAGTAGTGGGTGGTGGTGAGATGCCTTTTAGCTCATTCTAATCAAACTCTTTTCAAACATACCTCCAGCTTGGCCAGAAATTATGAGAAACTATTTCTTAAATACTATGAAAGAATTTCATAGTAATTCAGAATTACATGTCATGGCTATTATGTTATTGCACTTTGCAATTATATGACAGAGAACATTCTTTAAAAAAAAAAATCCCAAATCTTTCTGTGTACATTCCATGGAAATTTATTTTAATTCCTTGATTTACCTGTCAAAAATCTGGGATACTCACAATTTGAAAATAACCTTCTATTGCTATTTTTGTCAGCATCCAAATGTATGGTTCTCTTTAGAGCAACTAAACATTGATTTTGTTTTAAATTAACCCTTCTTTAAAAAAAAAAGAAAAATAACCTGGAACCAAATCCCTTAATCCTTGTTTTGGGTGAAATTTTCCATGAAATTTAAGATTGTCAATACTTAAGTCATAAATTATTAAATAAAAGTTTAATTCTGGTTGATATGGAACAGCAAGACTGAGTTTTAATGGTATATGTACGTTTTAATGAGCACTTTACCAACATTTTAGATGAAGAACCTCTGCATCAGCTGATTCTGACTTCTTGTCCTGAGCTGCAGAGCTGCATTTCACTGTGCTAGATCCTGCACCAGAGCTGATGAAATACTTATGATATGCTTACTTTTGTCTTTCTGACTGTGATTTGTTATATTTGTAAAGAGTTTGTAAATAGGAGCTACATATTTATTTTATTATTGTCTTCCATGAGCATATTTAAATCTTTAAATATAATTTCCAGTAGACATATTGTGTAGCGGTTAATCTATCTAGACTGTAACATGAGTTAAGTACACTACAAAAATTTTAGCGAATCTCTCATGAAATAGCAATAATTTACTAACTATATGCATTAGGAATCAACAAGAAAGAGACCATAAAGTAGCAAAGAAAAAGAAAAAAGATTAAAATTCAAGATGCTGTACTGATTATAGCTCATAATTTGCACTCTTAAAACTAAGGATGTCTTAAACACAAATAAAATAATCTATTCTGTGTGTGATTGTGAACATGTTTACATTTATATTAAGGACTCCAACAATGAAACATGGATAGCTCCATAAACTACTTAGTCTTCTTGATTGAATGAAGCATGGTCTCCTATGGGGTTTGTGACTTATTGTTCATTTCAAGCTTTGATTGGAATTTCAAGGTGGCTGGACACTTGCATTTGGGTACCCGGTGTCTGCTGAATTTTGAGGTTCTGCTGCTGTTTCTTTGTCATCACAGCACTGAAAGAGACTTCGAGGTCTCTTTTTGACCCTGTTTTCCAGATGTTTTAAGAGCTTTGTAAAACTTTTATTTCGCTATCAGGTTGATTGACTCTGTCCAGAATGTTCAAAAGCTATGGGAAAGACAGAAGCAAAAATAGATCATTTGCTTTCATTCACCTATTTTTGAGAAAACTTGCTTAAAAATACATCCATATGACATAATATTTTTCTTGGTTTCACAATAAATTTTACACTTCCGTTCTGTTTGGGATACATTTTTTCCTGTGGGAAACATAATTTTTGCTATTGTGCTCCGTCTAGTGCAGGGACCAAATGAGAACCTATTAAAGGACAGATGTTGGTTTGCTGGACCCTCTACTGAATCTGAGACCCATCCTGACCTCAGTTTGCACTCAATGGCCCACCAGAAAATCTGAAGTAACAGAGAGGCAGTGTTGTGTTGCTGGAATTGTGAGGAGCAATAATGGGAAAAACCTGTAAGGACTTCACGGAGGTCTTAGTGATTCTGGGCATTCACATAGCCTGGTAGTAAAATGTACCTGGTTATTTCCTGTGGCACAAATGTACCATATGTGGATGCTGAACGTAGAATAGAAGCATTTCAAGATATGTAAACAATTATTTCTTTCCCATTACTGTGTTTGTTTATCTCGTTAACAGTAGCCATTCATCCTTCCTTCAGCTATATTCCAGCTGTGTGTGGCTATGGATCTACTGGGAAGCCCACTGGTTGACTTGCAGCCAAGTTGAATTGTCCTACTTTACTGTACCGTTGCTGGTGATTGAGAAGCTGCTCTGGACTATCTGAGTTCAGTGGAAGGAATTCTATGCCCTTTGATAGCCTTTAAATCATACTTTTTGAAGTTTTGGAGGCAAAGAGATATTATTAGATCAAACTGTTTTGTATCAAGTCAACGTTTGCTAGCTTTTGTTTGCTGCATAATCAAAGTTGTGATTGATATATAGCTTAGCCCTCCTTTATAATTTTTAATCTTCTGTTATATATTAAATATGTTCAAAGGAAAAAAATCACATGCATTTTTTGAACCACTGACTTTGATAACATTTTTTTTACTTACAAGCTGTTATTTAGCATCTGTTGTGGGAAAGAACACACACATTCCTAGATATTTTTCATGGTCTAAAGGCTTTAAGATACAAGAAAGAGTGACTGTGCTCATATTAATTTTTCTGTCGTAATGCAAATCAGGAATGATGTTTGCTGGCTGGAGCTGAAAAAATAATCAGTAGAAAATAATGTATTCAGTGAATTGTCTCTCTATTTCATATTGTTCATGGGCATAACATGGCTCTTTCCTGAAATAAATTAGTCATTCTGAATTATTTACTACAGCCTACATTAGGTAGATTTTTGGCTGCATGCCTCAAGATGCATGTTTGTGTATGTGATTGCAGAAGCTGCAAATTGTGCAGGAGGGCCTGTAGAACTGTGCCTCACAACAACTCTGTTGTTAAAGCTTATTTTGTAGTAGCAGCTCTGCCCAGGTTTAGACACTGCCACACAAGGCACCTCAGGACCTAAACGTCAGACAACCCAAATAGGAGTAGAAACCACAAGTCTAAATAAAGTTCTTAAAAACCCTGTACAGAATTAGGTGAACAATGGCACTGATGTCAGGAGGACATGAACAGAGTCATGTCTAAGCCAGATGGCAAAAAGTGCTGAAGAAAATAAAAAATGTAAATGCCCTGTTCTGTGATACACTCCTGCAGCAAATGCCCTGATGAGCTTTAAGACCCTCAGTTGGAAGATTGTCTCATTATTCTCTATTAAAATGGACAGGGAGAAGAAAAGAGTAGTAGTAAATGGCTGTTATAAATTAAAATACTCATAAAAAAGGAAGGGCCTCCTTCGGTGTTAAGGTTTCAAACACATCTTTCCCTCTCATATGCATCCATAAGAAAAAAGACTTTTTTTATGCAGAAAGTGTCAGCTACTTTGTCTTTACAGGCAATGTAAATATCAGCTCCTTGAATGTAATGTAAAATGATATATTTAAATAGAAAAGATAATATCAGAAACATATTAAAACACTGACAAAAGACTAAATTAATAGTTGTTGAATTACTTCTATATTTACAGCCCTATTAAAAAAACCAAAACAATAAACAAAACCAAACCACCAAATACCAACAAAATACAAACCCCCTCCAATATAAGAAAAGTCACATTTACATAGGAATCAGTAACAGGTATCAGTGACAGAGAAACTGTCTTGTGATCTTATACCAACCAAGTGAGCTGAGCTAACTTGGCAGGTAAGGGAAGGTATAACATTGTAATAGTGTGTGGAAGAACCTAGTGAAGAGAAAGAGAGTACATGTAGGAGAAGGTGAATCTGTCATATCACGTTGGTATGAAAAAGTTTTCTATTCTGTCGCTGCCAGTTTAGTGCTGTAGGAAGTGTGGGCACGGGTTATTTCTCTCTGACCGTAGGCTGTTCTGAACAACTAATCCTGTGTTAAGTAGATGCTGATTTCCCTTTCCACTGAGAACCTGTGAACCGAAGTCATCTGTGACAAAATGAAAACCTGTTTCCTCAGACTGACACTAGACTCTTTAAATTTTTTCAGCTGTCAGAATTTATTCTCATTCTTTAAAGAGGGGAAGGACCCTGGGAGCTTCTGAATTGTTAAAGCTGAAGCTCATGCTCTAAAGTCTTATGACTTTTATTATAAAGGGCATTTTTTTATATTTTAAAGGGATTGACCAAAATCTTACTGGGTTAAGACACAGCTTGTATAAAGACTGTGAGGTCAACTTCTGCTCTGAGTTATGCCAGTGTAAATCTGGGATAATTTCATTACAATAAGTGGAGTCAATCCAGGGACATAATGCTGTTGTTTTGGGTTATGTGATGCCTATGGAAAACAATGAGAATTATATGCATAAACAACATGATAACTAAGTTCTGAACAGGTAATTCTTACCAGGACTGATACTTAATCTGGTAAGCATAAAAGATAGGTATTATCAATAAACATAAAAAAATAGACATAATTCTATAGAAAAATATTACTCTATGTATAGGTATACAGCATAAGTCAGAAAAACAGAGCTATGGAGAAACATTTCCAGTTTGTTTTTTATATAATTTCCCACCAAAATCCTCAATTCAGAGAATAGCTGAAGCTGCTGAAGACACATTTAATTTCAGGTGAATGCCAGATCTAAAGTAAGAAAGCCTTTATTTTATTGCTTGTCAAAAAATTATTTGTTTCCTAAAATGATGATAATGGCGACTGGGGCTATATTTTCAAAGTTATGGAAAGCCAGAGCAAGGAATCTTACCAAAACTTGACATTTGGTAGCCAGAGGTTACCAGAAGCTTACCAGAAGTTTACAAGGAGAGAGACACTGCCCACCTCTCTGTTAACAAACAGCAATGAACAGTGAAATAAACAACAGGGTGTCCAGAAGCCAGCTGAAATGATTTTGCCGTGTCTACAGTACTAAGCAATTTTTACCACTGTAAGTCCAAACTGTGTTTTAGGAATGGTCCTTGGGCCATGATGGCTTGTGAACTGTGCACTCAGAAAATGCTATCAAGGCCAAAACCCTGCTCAGGACCATTCCTCTATTTCAACCAGTTAAAATAGAAGAGTCTAATGCATTTCAATTCCAAGTCTCTTTTCTTTTACTCAAAATATATTCAACAAAGCCATTAATTATTATTTTGGATTTCTGGTTTTGCAAGCAATATTAGAACATAGCCCTCCTCTTCCAAAAAACATTTTTGCAGTGTCTTAAACATAGACACACATATCTTCCCATTGGGTGATAGATTTGCTTAAAAATGAATGTAAATTATTAAGGAAAGCAATAGTTTTTGCCACCAAATTAATCAGACTCCATAAAGTATTGTAGGCATAACTGAAATTTGAAGGTTTCTGTTCTGTGCCCAGGATGTACATACCTAGCAGAGGCACAAGACCTGTTCAGCATGTCCCAAGCATGAATAAGGGAGCAATTCAGATCATAATCAGGTTTGTACTTGTAAACTCCACTAATATATTACAATGTAAATAGCAAAAGCCATAGTTTTCATGTGCTGCAACTTCTAGCAGTCTTGCTGAGTCTCTATCACCCGAAGCAGATGTGGAAAAAACTTACTTTCCAACTTTTAAACCACAAAATAATCATTATTTGACACAATTTTTCACACAGTGATGGCCTGTGTTGGACTGGAACTGGTGAAACACAAGGGAAAGTTATATTCTTTATTTTTGTCTATATTCTTTCATTGTTTTGGCATTATAGTAAGTAAAGAATAATTTCAGCTGGAAGTGACCTCTAGAAGTCTTTCAGTCTGCAATGGCCAGATTTGAAGTCACATTAGGTTGCTTAAGTTCTTGACCTATAATTTCCTTCTTGTCAAGGAAATACCTAAGGGATACAATACTTTGTTGGCCTTGCTTTCAATTTCTCTGGACCATACCTCGTTCATTAGTAAATGAGGACATGATGGGAGACAGTTAAAGCCTTCCTGAAGTTAAGATGAACAGCCAATGCTCTCCCCTCATTTCATCACAGACAGCTATCAGTTTGGTGAAGCAAGATTACCCTTTTTAAATATGTGGTGAATACTTTCAACCATATTCTAGCACTTCATATGTTTAGATATTATTTTCAGAATTATTTTCTCTATCATGTCTTCATGGACTGAGGTAAGGTTGATCTGCCCTTGGTCCTAAAAATATTTTTTTGGTCTTTCTACAAGATAAGAGGGACATTTGCTTTCTTCGGACATTTGCTTTCTTCCAGTCTTCAGGAATCTCTCCAAAATGCCATGATCTTCATTATTTCTCAAGCAGCTGTGGAATACAGCTGTAGAAAGTGTTCATCAGTTGTCAGTCAACAGAATTCAACAGAAATGCGTCACTGTCTACTTAGAAGCATAAAAAGACATTATGAAGGTGTCAGCATGGTCTGTGATCTCAGCTTAGACAGAAGGTTATCACTGGCTTGGAACTATGTCAGGACTCACCAGTTTAAGCAAAAATGTACCCAAATTGACACCCTTGTTCCAGCCCTGAAAGAGTTTCTTTAGACTATGGACATAGTTAGGCTTACATTTTTTGAAAGAAGTAGGGCAAGCTTGCTCCATTAAGTGGTTTGAGACTTTTAATGAAAGGGAGTAAGAGGTAGAAATGTAACATCTGAGCTAGCAGAGAGCCCAGGGCCATACTACTTTACTAAATAACAGTGCACAGCCTCAAGTCTTGGACTCTTGGAAGTCAGCACTCCTTGGCTATTAGCTTGCTCTGGTGTTGACTGATCCAAGCTTGCACAGGATTTCAGAAATACAAAGAAGGTCTTAAGGTAATATGTATGAACCTGAACCTGGTCTTTCTTCATTGAAGAGCCATTCAGTATTTTCCCAGTAGGCTTTGCAATCTCAAAGCAATCGTAGTCATTTCCTATATGCCTTGTGTGTTGCCGCAACCAATACAACACAGATCCTGTCATGCCATGAAAATAGCATTTTGGCAGCTGCTCCACACCTTTCCCATTAAATTGTACACTTTGACCGAGAAATCACTGAAAACTTATAATTGTATCTCAGTCTAAGAAAGATCACATAAATCACATGATCCAGAGGAGATACTAAGAGAAGTGTTATGGATGTGAAAGAGCTAGCTCTAGTCAATATAGACACACAGTGGACCACAGAGTCTTGGGATTGGGGATTAGTCTTGATCTCTCACTTACAGAGCTAGTCAGTGAGGCCATGCTGGGTACAGACTTTGTAGCAGGGCCTGTAGAAATAAAACTAGGGGTAATGATTTTAAACTAATAGAGGGTCAGTTCACACTAGCTATAACAAATTTTCTACAATGAGGATGGTGAAACACTGGTAGAGGTTGCCCAGAGAGGTAGGATGGATGCCCCATCCTAAGAAAAATTCAAGGTCAAGTTGTTCAGGGCCCTGAGCAGCCTGATCTAGTTGAAGATGTCCCTGCTCATTGCAGTGGGGGAGTTGGATTGTATGGCTCTTAAATGTCCCTTCCAACCCAAACCTTAATGCGATTCTATGCTTCTTATATCATCTCATATCAAGCCATGTCACAATGTCACAGTTTGTAGGCTTCTTTTTTTGGGCAGTGGAGAAATACTGATGGACTAGCCCATTGCTTTATTCAAGTTCCTAAATCCTGACTCTCTGTGCTTCGTGTATGTAGGTACCTATGTACATGTATACATACACTCCTGCTACTGTAGATCCATTTGCATGTGTCAAACTGCTGTCTGACTATCAGCAGTCCTATACTGTAAAATTAACTTTTATTATATTTTCTAGACCTTAATATGGTTTCCTTCTGTGGAAGCCCTCAAAATAGAAAATGGGTCTGATATTGGCTTTTTATAGTTGGGGTCCACATAGTTTCTCTCTTTATCAAATGCTTCAGGCAATTTAAAGAAACCAGCATGGAAAAAGCAGGAAACACTGGAATTAGCATGAGACATTCTATAGAAGGAGAAGCAAGTCTTTGTTTCTCAGTTGCTTGGTAATTTGTCTGGTTGTCGTTTGCAAAATCTGTGTTTGATTAAAGTTTATATTATCTATCTGGGGGATGTGTGTGGAACTGGTGAGAAAAATTCCTGATGAAACAAAGTTTTATAGAAATATGCTTGTTCACTGAACCTTAAGTGTTTATGTTAAAATATCTCAGGTGTGACAGATTTTCCTTCAACTCAAGGAAGGGTTCTCATTACCATAGTTATGCTGCAGGCTCCCAAGGTGGGATTCAAAAGGGAACAGATTTATTACTGTCAGGAAGATAAATATTGGGAAGAAGTAAGTCATTATGTTATATTACTTCACAGATAAAGGTTAGAAAACATATTCTACTAATGATAGTATAGTGACAAAAGCTAAGGCAGAATTTTGCCACAGTAATGGAACCTTGTAAAAACTATATCCTCTTCCCATTAGTAGTAGTCAAATAGTTGTAGAAAACAACTTTACTTAAAGTCATAGTGAACTTACTCAATTTAAATTACATGAACAGTTAAACAAAATAAAATCAGCAACTGAAATGTTCATATTTAAAACAGTATACTCAAGAATAAGGCTTAGAATTTATATAAAATTTACTACTATATTTCGTAACTCAATAACTGCAACATGAAGGTCAGATAACCTTAAAGGGTCAGAAGTTATGTTGCTGTTTTATCCCTACCAGTCAGTGGACAAATGGATAAATGGATAAACCACTTCTTCCAAAAGGAATATGATGATTAAGCAGAGGAACCATAAAGAATTAAAAAATGAACAAATATACAAACAAACCTTATGTCATAGCAATAAGTAAAAGCAAGTGATTTGACTTAAAAGATCAGTTAAACCTTGCTGCTATTGAAACAATTGTTCAGCTGTAAAAGTATCTTAGGAAGAAGAAACAAAACTGCTGCTCAGAATGAGAATGTGACTAAAGATAATAAAGCTTTGTTTGAAAAAAAATGATTTTTTTTCCACAGGTCTCAAAAATCATGAAGAATTTGAACATGGGACAAAGGCCCCCATCTAATGCAAACAGGATGGAAACAATCACACCTCAGATGTGAGAAAAAGTCAAAGATCTCATTATGTTCAAATAAAGAAACAGAATAAGTACCAGAATAACCTCCAGACTGAGTAAGATGTCTCTCTAGAAAAGACAAATGAGAACAGATGCATTTCATGGTTAATTTCCAGCTGAAATAAATAATAAGCTAAATAATTTTGCAAGGAATTAGAGAAATTTTAACTGTACATTTTATGAAAGCTGTGTTCAAAAAGGCTAATTTAAACTGAAACAGACACAGAAGGCAGACTAGATACAAGTAGTAGACCCAAAGACCTTCACTGGTATCACTCACTGAACGAAGACTGAGAGATGATATGATTTCTCTCCACACGGATGTCATGGAGGCTAGCAGCAGGGTAGGAAAATTATTATTTCAGATAAATGGCACACTTGGCACAAGAGTAAGTAAAGACAGAATATTCAAGCATGAATTTAATCTGGAAACTGGAATAAATTTCGTAAGAACCAGAGAAGGGAAGTTATTTGACTCAATCATTCAGCAAGAGCACAGGAACAAATATCTACTTGTACAGATAAATATTTAGAAAGGGATTTTGTAATGTCTGTGATTTGCCTGCACTGGAGGGGACTGGTCTTAGTATCATGAAAGTGTTCTTCTGATCTTATGTTCCTACTTTTCTTCTCAAACTAGTCATCATACAAGTTCTTACTGCAGTGTCTAATTATACCACAGTTGCAAAAATAACAGCTTCTTTCAGGTTCCTGAAAAACCTGTACTGCACACGTAAATAAGCAAAAGCTGATTTACACAGAAGCCTTTTGATATCTGAAAACTAGGAGTAAATCTGGATTTTGTGCCTGAAAGAAACTGCTATCCAAGTTGGTAGCCTCATATGCTGGAAAAGTAAAGATGTTTGCTGGCTGTGCATCATCACTAAGTTTTTGCTCTAATAATATGAGGGAGATTCATCCCTTTAGATTTCTCTTCTATATCTTAGTAAGTGTCTCTAGTTTCACTTTACAGACAATGAAAATGAATAGGGCTTGATTCATTCAACTTGTTTTACATTACTACAGTTGAAAGTATAGGATGAATTGCACCCAAAACAAGTTCATTTCCTTTTCTTTACAAAGAAAATAAACAGAAGTTGCATCCCTCCTGACCTGCAGCTAACTCATAAGTTAAACACTGCCAAGGCATGTTCTGTGGTACTGCTATGCAGTGATCTAGACTAGGAAATGGTCAGAATGGTCCCTGTCCTGATTTTCGATCTCAGTCAGCTAGCACTGTCCCCAAAAATTCCTGGGATTTAATATGGGCAGAAACTGTTCCCAATGGGCAGTTTGGTTGCTAGTGGAATTTACTGCTATGTACACAGACTGCTCTGTGCCAGTTGGCCTCCACAGCTGAGAACATCCCTGGGTACATTTTAGTTCATGCTGCTAATCTAGATTTTCTTTAGCTGTTTATTCTCCTGGTCATATACTCACAGCTACAAATTGTAGCAGTTTTTTTTTCCTTACCTAGGTTTACTGAGTTGAACATTTGCAACAGACATCTTTAATAGCCTCCTAGAGGGACAAGGGATTTGATATTTGAGAACTACTGTCTTCATATGTCTTCAGAATCAAAAGCAGAGAAAAAATTTAGTGATGTCACAAGCTCAGTTGTTCTATTTCAGACAATTGATGTCATTTTGTCTCTCCATCACCACTCAAAGCTAAAGAATGCGGAAAAAGTGTAACATAATATTAATAATGAGAAACCTTTTCCCCCACTTTGAAGAAAACAGTTGTGATACCTGATGCAAAAGTCATGACTAATGACAGGCCTGAATGGAATTAATTTCTTTATGCTATTTTATGGGGTGCATGTATGTGTGTGCACTGCAGGGAAACAATGTGCACAGTACTTGTCAGAAATAGGACTTAAATTGGAAAAGCTGATTTGAAGTCACAAAAATTAATACCAGTTTTAATAGACATTGTGTTTGCACCAGCCTTCCCTCTTCAAAGACAATCAACAGAGAAGAGGAAAGGCAGAGGGAAATTGTATATTCAAGATCACAGACGAGTAAAAAACTGTGCAAATAAATCCCATCTCTCCTGATTCTCAGTCCAGTAGTGATTTTAGTTCTTCTGATTTCTTAAGAAACCAAAGATATCAGGCGTCTACCAGCACAGTACTAGGATATAGAGATGTATAGGGTATATAATAATGCAGATCATATGTACATAGTAATTCAGATTGTGTAGATATACCTAATTAAGTTTTAATGATTTACTTTTGGTACTAGTCTGTCTGTAATGACATAGAGCTTCGTAAAGCTGTATGACTTGAAAAATGGGGTGAAAAGTTAGGTACTTCATCTTTACTCAGTTTTGCATTGCTGTTACTACTTTGTGGTAACACTTGAATTAGCTCAGCTACACGTGAAAAAGCTGTGATATCTGTTCTACAGACAGACCTAGAAAAAGTGGACTCGAGTTAGAAGCTTATTATATAAAAATTATATAAAATTCCTCAGCACTTCATTTTATTAATATGCTTTTTAATTTCTCCCCTTCTATCCCAGTAACAGACTGGAGAATCACTGTTGATAACGGCGTCATGGATGGTGGAATAAGTCATGCACTATGACACCTTTGTTAGGCTTTCTGCAGACCTATTTATAGCGCATTTCCTTCTGCTGTTGTTCTTCTGGGTCTCAGAAAAGTAATTTACCAGCCCAATAAAGGGATAAATTGGACCTATGCCAGTTTTGGTTTTTCTTGAGAATTTTACAGCAGCCAGGGTGGAAGAAGGACTCTGTTAGATTCCCCCAGTCCTCTCTGTTGGATTCCCCCAGTCCAGTCAGGAAAGCCTAAGGGCATATATCACCTCATGTGTGGCTGGTTCTGTTTGCTTTTACACTTGGCAGGGTCCTAAGACTCAGGAATGCACATCCTTGAATAAAAACTATCTATACAGTGTGAGCAATCGTTACATCTGATTAGGAAGCATAAAAAGAAACACACATGTGGTTGACTCTTTTCCTCTGATGTCTGTGGCTTTTTACTGACAGGAAGGAAATCCTTTCTAAAACTTATTTTTTTAAGAGTTCAAATAGATTTCAAACTATGTGAGCCAAAACTTGCTCTCATCTACATCCATGCACTCCTATTGACTAGACAAGAGTGAAGGCTTCTCTACAGACAGAACTATTTTTGCTTTGTTTCTCTGAAGCATTTCTTAATCAAGCTTACAACAAAACATCCAGACTGTTTTCGCAAACAACATCCCTCCATTCCCTCCTCCCCCAAGCCTTTGTTAAGTATGAGTCCCAGCTGGATGAGATGTCCAGGTGCCCAACAGGGATATCCAGAGATATAAGGCTCAGGGGACTATCATGATCTTCTCTGTTGAATGGATTTGTGTTGACTGTTTTTTGAGCTAGCTCTCAAGCTGTTAAGTATGTCTGTGTCATGTAGGAAAATACAGAAAACGTCTGAGAAGCACCTCAGCATTATACACCATTTGCAAGTGCAGAAAAGTGCCATCTATGTAGTGGGTACGGCCGTGTGACCTCTGCATAACACCTCAGCAAGTACAGTACTGCAGCATTCGAATCACAGAATGAGTCATTCAAGTTGGAAAAGATGTCTAAGATCATTGAGTCCAAGTGTTAACCTAGGCCTGCCAAGACCACCACTAAACCATGTCCCTAATGTACAATCGCAACCTTATAAATTTTAAATCATGAATTGGTTTATCGCCTTGCATCACTGAAACTTCTTTGCAGTCATAGACATGGGGTAAACACATCCAATGTCTTGAAAACACCTGCTGTGTGTCCTCTATGGGACTTTACGAGTTTAGATGGAATGCTTGCATGGGAGCTCAGAAACACATTTCAAAAATTCACCTAAGTCACTTAGGTAACTAACAAGGCCATAGGATTTCTAAAACTCACTTTCCACAGATACTTAGACCTCGACCTATTCCGTGCAAATTTAAGCCCTTTATTGAGACAGTTAGGAAGTATCTCCAAAATCTTATCAAGGCCTTTTCTATTCTGGAAGTGCCAATTTCTCTCCATTAACTACAGGGCAAGTACATAGGGATTTCACTTCTGGGTCAGGTGTTTTAATGAAATACTGACATTTAGAGTTGAGGCCAAAGTTGGATTTCGCCTCTTTCCCATTTAAAGTGCCTCCAAAATCCAGTTTTCATGCTGAAAGGCTATTATGAAAAATATGGCATAACAAGTGATAAATTGCATTCTTTTCTGCAGAACTGGAATCCCATCCATCAAATATTCCCTAACCTGTATTTATGCAGTTGATAATTTCCCTGTAAGTAAGTCATCTTGCACTTGTCTCTCCTAGGTAGCATCCTGCCATCCAGTTTTACCCAGGTTAACCTGCTTGAGAATGTTTGCAATTCTCTGTTCAACATTTCCATAGTATTTTTTAATAACACAAACATCTGCCTTGGGTTAGAGCTAGAAATAAAATAGATGAGAGGCTGTTTTTGTACTAGTTTTCTGTCCATTTAATTCAGAAATTGCTGCAAGTTTGCTCCATTGATTATGTCAAGATTTGGCATACATGAATAGTAAGAAATTGCCCATTAATATTTGGGTTCAGTAGCCATAATTGCCAAGTCTGGCACTTGCATAAGGTGATGCTATAATAGCTAGAAGTAGCTGGCTGATGTCAAGAAAGGAATCCAGATATTAAGGGAACAATACTTCATCTATCCTTTGGTTTCATGTTATTATTACAATCAATAAATGTTTGTGATGAGTGTCTAAAGATTTGTCTCAACACATGCAAAAAAAAAAGTATTTTTCTAATTGTACTGCACAATCATTTTGCACTTACATTATCTGAAACAGAAATTATCAGAACTTAAGAACAACTCACAAAATTACACTGCTTGCATTAGTGATATGCTCTGTTGTAGTGCATCATACACAGCATATGCTGGTCTGCTATTAGTGAAAAATGCTTCCAGTACAAGAATAAAGTCAACCAGAAGTGTTAACACATAGTTTAACTGAGAGTTTCACACACAGATCTACATTTTTGCAGGATTGCTCATTCTGTCAAACATGTTTCATTAAGTACTTAAAGGAAATGTCCATTTTTGCACTAACAACATGTGAAATCCTTGGGCATTTGTGATTTTCATGTGAAAACCATTACCTTTAAAAAAAGATCTGTATTCCTTCACTTCACTCTTAAGGAAACTGTATTTCTCTTCCTAATTTTCCAACTTTCAAGATTTTCTTTGCTTTAAGAAAAAATCCCTAAGTAAAAGCTTTCATGAATTGATCCTCATCTTGGGGTTCATACCGAGAAGACAAAAGTTGTGTGATTTGTTTTGCATATTGCTGCAAATATTTTGCACCTGACTTATCTCGTCTCACAGTAATGTTCCTACTTAATTTTTAGGGAAAGAGGAGAATAATGAATGACACACAACAGCCTGATTCCCCTGTGTCACTTTATCCACCCAAGAGCTTAGTTTGGGCACACAATAAAAGGCACCATATGCTGTGACTACTCAGTAAGTATTTGTGACAGAGCAAACTGATGATGCATTTCCTACCCTCACTGCAATTTTACTGGCCTTGATGACTGTGTAGTCCTCATTATTAACATATCATACCCTACACACTGTTGAGTCTCAGAAAGATGCTAAGCAGCTGGAAGCTTGTGCTGAGTGCCAGAAGGGAAACAGGCTCCTACGCACAGAATTTAATGCAACAGCAATCCCTCCTTATTGGCAAGGAAGGGTGTGTGTGTCTGTGTGTGTGTGTGTGATGCAGGTTTAAGAAGCTGTAAATCTTTCTCATCTTGTGTCAAAAATGTCACTCAGGATGAAGGCAAGGAGGCAGTTCCAGTGCCAGCCCCTGACTTCTGGGGACTTGATTTGGCAAAAGGACCACACTCTTTGCATGTCCTTTCTCTCCTTCTTCATGCTGTGCATCATTTCAGCTGACAGATTTACACAGGAAAGCTGGCTCAGCAAGGCCTGCCGTAGTTGGTGGCAAACAAGAATATGAGGGAATTAACTTCTGGCCTGCTGACAGTGGCTAAATCTGCCAAAGCAGAGCTGGGTAATTTGGTTTCTTTCTTTTGTTGATTTTGTGCCAGCCCACAAGAGAGGATTAAGCAGCTAAATTCTGCATGGAGAACTCTACCCCTTTTGCTCAAATCCTATTGTCTTGATAGAATGACAGTAGCTAGTTGTGCCAATCTCTAACATCTTGCTGGCATTTCCCCAGAACATATCAGCTTTTGGTTCCTGAAAAGAAGGATTTGTTAAAGAACTAATGTTAAAAAGAAATGAAAAAGGACAGAAGAGGATGAGAAGCCATGGAGTAAAAGTTTTGCCTTGTATTAATTAAAGGAACAAAGTTCTCTAATCCTGATGGAGACTCTACAATGAAATGTGGATAAGTCTCTAGCTCTCCTGTTGTTGTAGCACATTAAGAGTGCTCGTTCCCTGTTATCCACAGTATTTGTTTAATGCAGGAGCTATTCCCTATTGAGTTCTGAGAAGCTTTGCATTCATTTCACTCATTAACTTTGGGTAGAGAACCCCCCAAAATAAGGTCTTAATTTTTCTATTTGCAAAGTGTATTTGCATCCCAAATAAACTAAGGATGAACAGTTTTTTCCCCAAAGTATCAAACCTTCTCTGAAAGTGAGATAAGCTTAAGTGTGAAGGAGAGTGGGCAGCAAGGACAGTGAGTTTTTTGATTTTCTGTCCCAAAGGCAATATTCTCTAAGGAGACTTAGGTCTAACATTCTTCCAGACTGAAACCATGAGAACTGTTAAGATCATCTCGTCTGACTTCCTGTGTAGCACAGGCCTGAGGACTTCATCAAGAGGTTCCTGCCAAAGGCCTTTCAGGGAGTTGAGAAAACCTTCCAAAAAGACAGGCCTTGGCACAATGTGGTCTTCAATAGGCAGAAGAGTCTTGCAATCAGGACTAGATTATTCTTCTGAAAGGTAGGAAGGACTGGACTTGTACCTACTGCAGTCCAGCAATTTGTATACTTGAGCACAAAGAAGCTTCAAAAACAAGTTTATGTACCAAGTAATGTAAGCTTCCTATGTTTTTGCAGCTTACTTTTTAAAGAACCACACAGCTTGTGATTGAAAGCTCCAGTGTGAGAATGAAGGAATCTAATGATACTTTCCTTTTGACTAAGTAACACCTATGTCAAAAAAAGAAAATAAAACCTGCGGTGTTTCTTCCCCTATTGTTCTCAGTGTGTCTTCTACAAGGCATGAGCAGTTCCACAAAACTTAGTCTCATATTTCCTTGGCTGCACTCATACAATAAGAAAATAATGGGATAACTTCCAGACTAGCTCTTCTACTGAATACTATATTTAAGATCAGACTATTCTAAATTGGAGCGTTATCTTTAGAAAAGAAAACTGCCAATCTGACATCTAGGCAAGAAAATGTCCTTTGATTAAAGTACACAAATCAAAATAACTCATAGGTCCTAAAGCTGATATTTTCCTCTATTTAATTTTGTCTTCTTATTTAATATTAGTTGCTTATCAATTCTAACACAAAAATTTTGATGAAGACAAGGAAAGCAGATCCAAATCTAGATTTCATTGGTTTAAAACTAACTTCACCTTCTCTGTTTTATGAATATCTTATCTATCTATAATATTTACTTTGTTCTAGAATCTTATATATACATATATTCACACAAATATTTATATAATTCAGATTCCTAATATTAATTGCACAGAATTTCATAGAATTTCACAGAATTCCACAGAATTAAGCTTGGAAGGCACTACCAGTGGGATCATCTGATCCAACCTCCCTGCTTAATCAGGGTCAACCCAGAGCACATTTGCACAGGGTTGAGTCCAGATAGTTCCTGAATATCTCCAGTGAGGGAGACTCCACAGACACTCTGGGCAATCAGTTCCAGTTTGTGGTCACCTACACAGTAAAGAAGTTCTTCCTTGTGTTCAGGTGGAACTTTCTGTACGTCAGTTTCTGCCCGTTGCCTCTTGTCTTATTGCTTGGCACCACCAAGGAGAGCCTGGTCCATCCTCTTGACACCCTCCCTTCAGATAATTATATACATCAATGAGGTTGCCTCTCAGTCTTCTCCAGACTAAACTGGGCCAGTTCTCTCAGCCTTTCCTCACAAATGATGTGGTCCAGTCCCCTAAATATCTTTGTTGCCCTCCAGTGGACTCCAGGAGTTCCACGTCCCTCTTGTACTGAGGAGCCTAGAACTGGACACAGCATTCCAGATGTTGCCACATCGCCACCATGATCTCCCTCGACCTGCTGGCAATGCTCTTCCTGGGTTTAAGAAGTTTTAATCTTAAGAATTCTCTTCCAAATGTTTAAAAAGTGCTCATGCAGGATTTCAATATATGTTTTTGCCTTTAGTTTTTTAATGAAACCGTTCAAATCATGTTTTTCTGAGGCGAAAGAAAGCAGTTGCTGAAGTTTGAAGCTAGGCAGTAAAGTGACGGAAAGTAATGCAACACTGACAAAATTCCAGTCCATTTAAAGACAAAATTCTTGTTTTCTTCACTTTGGTCCCTGTTCTCAGCAGTCTCGACAAATATTTCATTTCTTTTGGAATTATATTATTTTTCAATATTAACCAATACCAGAGTCTCAGGAAATAATGCTCCACAAGGGTAAAAGACCATGGCAAACCAGACTATTGACACTATAATCAAACCTTGGTTGTGAAAACCTGAACATTTTTACTAATCATTTTCCCTAAACTATCAACCTAACAAACCTATCAACTCTCATTAGTATCTCAGGAGAAGTATATACAGCATGCTTCAGTCATGATGTGACTTTGTTGCATTTTTAAATTGTTAATCTGGGTTTGACCTCTTACTTTTATTGAAAACAGTGAGTCAGAGGTTGAAGAAAGCTCTGCTAAGCCAACACTTAGATGTGCAAGACGCCTTTCTGAGCAGATTTCAAAGACAATTCAACTGTTAAGTACAGAGATTAAAAACATTTTTAAAAGACCTTTCAGATATATTGACTTGAAAGTAACTCTATTTTTAATTTCACCACTGTCAAATTTTGAAAGCAATGTAATATTTTTCCTTGAAGATAAGGTCATTACTCTTAGTATATCTTCACCTGGGAAAGGTTTTTTGTATTCATGGACTGCTATTACATTACTGGTGTGAATTAGATCAGACATTATAAAAATTAAAAAATATGTAACAACATATGTAAAATATTTCAGCATTTTCAAATTTGTTGTACACAATCTTATAATGTTCTGCTGATTGATAAAATTGAGTGAATATTAATTAACCATATTTCAGCAGTTTACTAGCCCAATTAGAGAAGCTGGTAACGCCTCTGTGATGGCATATTTAAGAAGGGAAAATAACTGCAGAAAGCTCTCTTTTCTTCTCCCGAGGGTTGGTGAGGCAGCTGCCGGCGCCCATCCCGGTGGGGGCCACTGGGGGCCACATGGCCAGGGCCCTCCCGAGGCTGGGACCACGCAGCCGGGGCCCTCCTGAGGCTGGACCCGCCCATGCAGTGCCAGCAGAGACCATGTGGCCAGCGATGAAATCATGGTGAACGATTCCCTGATATCGACCCCTGACAAAATCAACCTTTTCAGTGCAGTGAAGCTCTATAATAGCTTTTTAATTTATGGAACTTGAGAGCAAACGAACCTACAGACACCAGCTTTCTTCCAAGTCAGAGAAAAAGGAAAAGTGAGGACACATGAGGAGAACCAACATGGCAGCATCGAGGTCAGTGAAAAGAAGGAGAGGAAAAAAGTGCTCCAAGCACCAGAGCTGAGATTCTTCTGCAAGCCGTGGTGAGGACTATGATACAGTTTGTTGTATCATAGTCCTCACCACGGCTTGCAGAAGAATTCTCCCTGTAATTCATAAGTACATGGCGGGATGCAGAGATCCACTTGCAGCCTTTGAGAAAGAGTGTCCATGCTGGAGCGAGGGGATGCTGAAAAGCTGTAATCTAGTAAGGAACTTGAACAGAGAGAGAGGACCTTTGCTTCCAGAGGTAGAGAAAGAGAACCCTTGCTTCCAAACTAGAACAGCTCATCCTTAAAAGACTAACCCCCATGAACTAAAATGACCCACGCTGGGCGGTTTGGGAAGACTACTTGGCCTGTGGGAAGGACTCACATTGCAGCAGGTTTGGGCGGGACTTGTACACATGGAAGTTGAAACCATACTGGGAAAGATCGCCAAGAACTATCTCCCGAGGGAAGGATCCCACGGCATAGCAGAAGAAAGAAACTCTTTTCCTTAAGCGTACCAAAGAAAGATTTTTAAGAAGTGATAGACTGACCAAAACCACCCCATGTTTTGTCTCCTTGCATGGTCGGTGGAAAAGGGGAGGGAGTGGGAAGGAAAGGTGTTCTAAAGGTTTATTTCAGTTCTCATTAACCTTTTTACTTTTAATTCTATTAATAAACTTTCTTTATACTGTTTAAGTTTTAAACCTGTTTTGCCTTAAAGTGTTTTTCCCCTAATCCTTATCTCAACTCATGAAGTTTTTGATTCCCCCTCCTCTGCTCAGCTATAGCAGAGGAAAATAGCTGGATAGTTTTTTATGTGTGCCTGGCACTTAGCTAGTGTCAAAACCCCGACAAAACTATATTCATCTGGTCCTGCATTTGAACATATGTAAGTGAAGGTATTTATGATATAAACAGTACTGCCTACAGGAAGGACATCATTATAGCCGCAAATCCAACAGGGATGGAAGGTCTGTGCAGGAGACTCAAGGACATAATCTAGAAGTCTTGTTTCCCTCTTTTTCTTGTAGTTTCTAATCTGGTGGGTTTGGTTTCATGGAGTCCAACCTGGATAAAATGGAGTAGAAGAATCAAGGGAACTTCAGCCAACAACGGATTGACTTCATGAGGCTGTGTGGAATGAACATGAGCAGAATTTGTGAAGTAGTAGAGAAAGGAGCTGTAGAAGACAGAAGAAGGCTCAGTATCCTTTATCTTGCAATCCAGTGCAAAAAGTGGGAGATATGAGAGGTCCTGGGTATAAAAAACCCCACAGGTGGAAGGAATGAGAGTTACTACCTCACTGAGTTGAACATACATTGTAAGATTTAGGAATAGCTGGTGATTCATTATGTTGTTCTTTATGTCTTACTCCACAATTTATTTATCATTTTGAGCCTTACTTTCTTGAGACAACTGAAAAACTCAAACAAACAAAATAAGTCAAAGCAACAATACCCACAATTTTAGAAGTTATTTGACTCTGAAAATACAAGAGCAAAAATCTCAGGTCTTTTGTTGCTCTTAGCTCAATCTGCATTGGAGAAATTACACTGTCTTGCATATAAACCTTGTCTTGCATATAAAAAGAAAAATTCTGGCAACGCTATTGTGGTGTATCACCTTATCAGGATATGGGTGGAAATTCTATTGCTTTGAAGAATTAAATGGACCATTAGACTAACCGTTATGGAGACATGGATGGATTGACACTCTGCAGTGGTATTTGAATTAGCCACTTTGCTGTCTCTGGCAAATGTTTCCAATTTTTTTTCTGACCCAGCCTTAGGCTGATAAGAAAAGATAACATGAACTTAAGAGCCATGGCAAATTAGTTTATCATCACTACTAACACTACCCTCAAACACTCCAGGAAGCCTTCCAGCGAGGATTAACAGTATAATAAAGTTGCATCTAACATTTCTTGTGTTCATTTATCTAGAATGTTTGCCGGCAATGTTGAGTGTATTTTATTAAAGGTATCTGCACAATTACCTTGAAGGAATAAAGCTTAAGCCTATTAAATTACTAAACATCCAAGCTCCATGGTGAACTTAAGAGGCTTGTTTCTGTTTGGGGGGATAGGGGCATGGATTACCAGATGCATAAATTATAAACTCACTATTGCTCATTCATGCAAATTCCTGTTTGAATCATGCCTAACTTCAAAACCGATCAGAAACCCCCTTTATCTGAAAACGTGAACAAGAAGCCTGTAAGAATAGTATCCAGAGGGCTTCCTGTCACAGTTGAACTGATAATATTGTAATGAAAGGGAGTTTCATCATTCCGTGTCTTCAAGAACAGTAATATTATACAACAAATTACATCAACTAGATTTGGATCAAGTTTGTGCTGTTGTTTCATCTTTTTATTAATTCATATTTTTTGTGATCCTCATGCAGCAGTATAGGTACAGTTCTCTGAACACATACATTCACTCAGCATCTGCATTTTACAGAAAGGGGTAGTGCTATCAAATGACGATTTCAAGGCATTTCAAGGAAATGCCAGAGACATGAGACTCTTGTTTAAGTTTTGTGCTTCTTTTCTTTTATATACTGCAGCTGACCTCATGGTTTATAGCATTACAAGGACAATTTTCTTTTGCACAAAACATTTTCTTGTTCATGTTAAAAAACTTGCTAAAAGACTGCTACTTTGTCAAGTGTAGACACTCTGGGCTTGCTCTTAGAAGAGCAGAAATTCCTTATAACTGTTGATTTCAGTTCTCAGAATTAAGTCCCATTTCAGGAGAAGCAATATATAATTTATACTTTGCCAATTCAAATCACAACCTCTTTTTTTCCATTCATCCTCTATCATTAACTGTCATGAAAAGTCCAAAGAAAATGTTTTGTCCATCACTTCGAGGAAACAAAAACAACTTAAGGAGTATTAATAACCAAGTAGACATAATTTAAAACAGTATTAGGAGAGGAACAGTGGAGCCAATAATAACATCATAGAAAGCTGGTATCATTGTACTGTTTATGATCAGAGAGGGAAACAGAGTCTGTTTCTTAATCAGTAATTCATATGGAAATTCAATGAAAAGATGCTATAGAAAATGTCATATGCTCGAGATCCTTTCCAGTGCTCAGGTACTGGGTGCAGAGGTGATGGTTCTCCACTCATGCTGCTTTCCTCAGGAAAGTGTGATGGCCCCCAGCAGCCTCTTTCTATTCCCTGCCTCCCCTTCCCCCCGTGCTTTGGCCATCATGCACAGACACTTCTCTCTAGGTTAACAAGGCAGTGGGAAAAGGTGCTCATGTCCCCTCTGTCTGATGGAGCCACTCTTTCTCTCCTCTCACTTCTTAAAGAGGATACGTTTTAAGTTGACAGGGCTCAGATCAGATGGACAAACCATGTATTCTGTAGTCTGGTGATTCAGTTTGGATAGCTCTAAAATTAACGTATTGTTTAACTATTTGTTTATCTTTGGGGTGCTTGCCTTAACCACTGTCTGAGTATCTTCATTCTTATGTAAAAAAAAGACAATTTTGAATACGTGTTATTACTATTTACAGCTGGCAAACTTTCCATCTTACCTTGCTGGATACTAGATGTTATAAAACAAACTACGATTTTTTTCTGCAGTTATTCCTGCTAGATTCTCAAAGCAGACAGATACAAATACCAATATTCTGGAGTTTTTGCCTCTAGATACCTTTCTAGTCATGAACAGTACAGTGTCCATGGAGTATTGTCTTTGAGTGCTCCATACACTCATATCCATAAACATATCTTCAATTTATGAGTCAGGTCATATTGGTAAATGGAAGCCTCCTTCCTAAGAAATATTCAAAGGACATTTGACAGGACTGCATTTCCATTTTCACTTGGAAATGCTGGCATCTGAAAGTCTGGTCCATTTAGAATAATCTTTGGGAACTTCCTTTCCTTTCATGCAGGTAAATCAGGGATAATTTAAAAGTAAAGTACCTTTATAGAATGCAAGTCAGATGCTTTCATCTTCATGACCTCATAATTAACTTTCCATTGTGAGATCTTCTTGGGTTATGGCTACTGATTAAAAGGTGAAAGGTTGAGGAGAAAGTGAATGGCAGGGAATTACATGCTCCCTTTCCTTTTAAAGGCACTTCCTTTACAGCAGTTATGATAAATACCAACCCTTATTCATGTTACAGGTCTGAATTGGTGCCATATGATGATGAATTCCTATACAAAGACAAGGCAGGACCTGATTAAGAGTTAAAAAAAGTATGAACACAGATGGAGAAAGAGAACTTGAAATTGGAAGATGGCAGGGACAGCTGACAGCATTATGTTTCCAGTGAAGAGGGGTAAAAAAATGTTTGGGGAAAAAAAAAGAGAGAGAAAAACTGTTCTTTTAGCTCCCTGACGCCCACATTTCAGTCTGGAAAAAAAAGAAAGCTTGTTTTTACCCAGTTCTGTGTAATGTAACAGAGATGGTTGAATCACATGCAGGAAGCTGTTTTGACTTCCAGCACATCAAAATAGTTTTTATTTTTTCACTATTCAAAAGGGATATAAACTGCAAGGTCTATATATGAGCGTGTACCTCCTCAAAATCCTGGCTTCTGTAGAAACTCCTATGAACCTCTAGAAGAGCTTTCTGAGGGTTTAAATCTGAAGGTTTGAATCTAAGGGTTTGAATTCAGTGTTTTCTGACACCCATGTGAAGCTGCTAACAGACTCTGATTTGCTCAGACACAGCCTTTAGCAAGGATTACTGTAGAAATTCTCCTAGTCCAAAAATAATCTAGATTTTACCAAACCTCTGAGATTAATCCTTGCATTGCAACATCTTTTTTGGGGTTTTTTGTGCGTTTCTTTGGTCATTGTTGTTATAATTTCTTTTCCCCCTCCCCAAGGATACCATTATAATGATGATAGAAGCAGAAAATTAAAATTTCTGTCATGCCCTCAAGATTTTCTCCTAAGTGGACAATAAGGAGATGGAGCAAATGGTTTTCCCAAGACTAAAACAAAAGAGCTAACTTTAAAAAAGGAGTTAAACAAAGGAGTAAATTAACAATTGCGCATCTTCTACCTTTGTGAACTTAGGTCCAGAGTCAGGATAATCTCTATAGAATAACTCAGGAATTTCTTAAATTATGTACAACCATGTGGTTTTAGTCAGAGAACTAGTCTACTGAATTATTTCAGATATGTTAAGTAACTTTGTTTAAAAATAAGTAAGGAAGTGTTTGTGCATCTTAACTGTTTGGTGACTGAAAAAAGGTGGAGCAGAAGCCATTTTCAATTATGCTGGTTAACATAGTTTGTCTTTCAGTTACTATCTGCTATTTATTTTGCATGATTAAGAAAAATCCTTATGCATATAAACATATATAAGTTTTCCTAATGCATATAAATGTATAGAAATTTTCCCCAAAATTATGTTAATCTTGACTTTACTGAAATATATTGTATATAAAAGTTTACCAAGGCCTCTAGATAAATGACTGAATTGCCTGCAATGCCTGGTACATCAAAATTCTTCAGAGACGGCATCTTGGAAGAATTATTTAATTTCAAAGGTTTGTTTGGTTTTGTTTTTTCCAATGGTCCTTTGTCATTTCCTTCCCTCGATATTTTATGTTGTGGTACTATAATCAATAAATATGAATAAAAGAACAACCATAAAGATGATTAAAGTTATTGATTCAGAGACTGAATACATAGCTGATGACAATATTAAAAGGGCTGCAACACTGGTAGCAAACAGTAGGATTTGCTAGTAGGGATGCAAAACTGGTGACACAACGGTAGCATGTGGACAAAAAAACCTCCACACTTTAACAGCAGTTCAGATAACAGGTGGGTTTTTTAGTATTATCCCAGGACTGTGATAGCCTTCATTTACGTGTTGCTCTTTGTATAATGTTTATACCTCGAAAGAGGTGTAACAGAGAATACCTGTGAACAGATTTAAGAATCCATTGTTAAAATGAAATTATTCTATATAAATTTTGTCTTGGAGTTCTAGGCCCTGGCTTTGAGGAAGTCTGGCCTCTTTACTGTAATTTGTCTACTCTTAATTCCAACAATTTTAATTTATTTGGAAAAAGTCTAATGAATTCTCCACCAGTAGCCGGTGAATTATGTTAGAGAATTAGGTACTTTCTGTCAACAGGACTTGTTTCAACCTTCTTTGCAATGTTGTTACTCTAAATTCAACCCAGTGAATAAAATTAATCTGATTATGGTTTAGCATAGAGAGATTGTTCTGCACCTATAGCTTGTTTTTGCTGTAGAAGTGGTTCTTAAAATCTGTTTTCTTTCTTAGATCTGCACACAGCCCATGGCTCCTGTCAGGCTGAAGATCCAGCATTGAGTTTCCGTTGCCAGGGACAGCATCCTTTCCTCATCTTTTTTTGATTGACATAGAAGACACCATGTGAAACAATGGTTGTAGCTTAGGGGGAAACAGGGAATCTGAATTCTATTGCTTCTGTTGGCAATTTTTTGAGAAAAGTTTAACATGAGAAAAGTTTAAAATAGTGTCCCTTTTTATTTCATCAACAATTTCACAATAAGAGACAATTATATTTAAGCAAAAAAACAAACCTAAGTTTTATACAAGTAAGCTAAGGGAGAGCGTAACTCTAAATTATATTATAGGTGTGATAGTGTTGCTTGGTAAAGTTAGAGTTAGGTTATTTATTCTCTGACAGAGAGCAATGAATAGGAATCAAAGCTAGAAAAAAGTATATTTGCATATATATGTAGAGTGTGAGAGAGAGATCTGTTAGATTTCACAGGAACTGACTGTTGTATTATTTTGTAAAGTTTTATTTTAGATTTCCATAGACCATTGGATTTAAACTTACACACAAATATACACACCATACTGTCTGTTGCCTTAGATATGTTCTCATGCAATTGGGCAACTAAAATTGTCATCTAAAACTTCTCTTTTGTTATATTTAGAAGATGAAAAGGTTCACATAGCCTCTTTAAAAAAATCCCCACTAGAGTCCTTAGAGAGGAAGGTTGCAATGCCTAAATAGACTGGTCCAGGAATGAACATTTTTTTGACATCTACCTAATTAAGTTAAAAGTTAATAAATTCCCTTGGTTGCCCCTTTCTTCAGGAAGCATGCAAAAAATGCATTGAAGTAAGGAAGTTCAAGGTTTCAGTATCTGCTGCCCTTGGTCTTTCTCAGGAATTCTTTAGCTGATTACATGCTTCTCCTTTCAACAACATAAGCTTTGTATCTCATGTTTTATAAAGGATCATTTCCCCAACCACCTCTCTAAGGCCACTCTTGGTCAGTCAGAAAAGTTAGCATCTGGATGTGCGTATTTCTACCACATACATTTAAAATGCCCAAGGGAATGAATTTTCCTTTGATTTTTTTTAACAAAAGTAATCTTTATAAACATCCTTATGATCTTACAAATGTTTTTTCTTATGTACAAGAGTTGAAATTCTTTCAAATTTCAGTGCTTCCTTTGAAATTTTTGCTTTATTTTCTGAACCAATACACTTTTTCCTTTTTGTTAGTAATGACAGTCAATGAATAACAAACATTTCATGTAACTGAACAATAGTTACCTATAAGATGGGTTCACTCTGGCATATTTGGAATGCTATACTTCATAATAAGATACAAGATCTGGATTTATCCTTGTGTCAGCTCCACACTGGCGCAAATCCATTAGTTTTGATTAAATTATGCCTTATGCCTAATTTATGTCAATGTAATTGAGGAGGATTAGGGCTTAATTATAATTATACATAATTATACATGATTATAATAAATGCCAACATTAAGTCAAAATAGTAAGGCTAAACTGTTGGGGATCCAAACTGAGATGATGAGTCGCAGTACTTAAGAGATGTCAAGCACCTGCAATACGTAACTGAGGGTAGAATGAAACCCCTAAATGCTGCACTTTGGAATCCCAAAATTAAAAGTCTGAAACTGGCGCAAATTTTTTGCTGTGCAAAGAACACGAAACTATTTCTTCATTAATAATTTTTGCACTCAGAAGGTACAAAGCGTCGAATTAGGTTTATAAAGACTTGGAGCGGCTGGGAACATTTATTAAATGTGAAGCTCCTAAATTGAAACTTCTGAACACTTTCCTACAATTTTTCACTATCCTTCTCTTTATATCTGATTTGAAAACGATCCCAAAGATCTTTCCCATTTCCTCTGCCTAAGGATTTTCATCTTGACTTGATACCAAGCTTACAAACTTGGTTTTTCTTTTATATTCTTAATAGTGTATATAAATAATAGACCTATAAAAATGCTTTTATTACTCTTGAGATTAAAAGACAGAACAGTTTATTTCTTTTCATCACTATTTTAAAATATTCTAGGCAGAAAAGTTAAAACCAAGCTTGGCCTAAAGAATAAAGATTTTTCAGAGATTCATCCAACCATTTTTTTGTGTTATAGTAAGAATTGAAAGATAAAGGGAAGGTGAAGGTATATGGACTGAGGATGCAAGACAAGTCAATGGAATGACTGAAGTCCAACAGCTTGTTATAATTTTAATAAAAATTCTCAACTTTCTTCTTTTACCATTGGGATAGAATATGACACACAAAGTGGCCCTGGAGATTTTCCTAGAAAATATATCTTTTGGAGTGTTAAAATCACATTTTTAGAACATTGAAAGTTTAATTTTTAAAATGGAACAGCCACTAAGGTTTTCTTTTTCTTTGGTGTTTGCTGTTCTTGTATCAATTCCTTCATCTTTAGAGCTGAATTTGCTTAATGTGCCACATACTCGCTGACGATTTGAATTCTCTTGTTTTCTCTTGCACCTCTGCTTCACTATATTTTAAGTGTTTTCGTATGTTCTCTCCCTAATATTCTGCATTGATATACATATTTTAAGAAAGGCAAAATATAGACATTTCTTCTGAATTAGGGCACTTCCCTCCCTCCCTTCTATCACCATAGTGTCCACAGAGTTAATATTAACATAGGATATTAACCCCTAGACTGATCCTTTGTGATAGGAGATATCGGGAGAGTCCCAGTAATAACTAGAATGTTTGAGTGAAATAAGTATTTTACACATCACCTTTTTCCTAATACGAGAAATTACAGTGCAGAGTACTGTTGCAGTTTGTACTACCTGTGTAAAGTAACTATAGCTGGGATACATCCTTCTGGAGACTTTTATTCCTTGCCAGCCTCTTCAAAGTCCTTGTAACTTGGGATGAACTCTTCTCCTGAGACAGCACTTCCTAAGGAGCATGTATCCATCTGCAACATTATCTTAAAGCAGCTTTTAGGGCAGTCCTTTGTGTATGCTCTAGAACAGAGGTACTAATTCCTTGTATGTGTTTTTCTAGGGGATAAATGGTGCCATCTGAGACCTAGAGATTTAACTGCTTTCATGAATTTAGGACAGGTGAACATGGAATGAACTGTCTGGGCAAAAACCACAAAAATATCTTGTGATGGAACCAAGCACTCAACCTCGACCTTTCAACTGGTAAAGCCCTCATCTTTGGGTTACCCATCCTGATTCAAATTTTTTCTTTTATTCTTATCTTGGGATATAGAATATACCTTAAAAGAAACTAACTTTTGCACTTTTTTCAACAAATGTACTTTTTTGTCTTGATCTAAGAACAAAAGAAAAACCTTTTAA
Organism: Gymnorhina tibicen; assembly: GCA_013399875.1. Taxonomy (NCBI): domain Eukaryota; kingdom Metazoa; phylum Chordata; class Aves; order Passeriformes; family Artamidae; genus Gymnorhina; species Gymnorhina tibicen. The sequence continues at coordinate 142,637 of VXAZ01007749.1, forward strand.
AAGTTGTGGATACACAATGAGTTTTGATTCACATATCTATAATTATTCTGCTTTTTTTTCCTGATTTTCGTGATAATTTCAACCTGGATAACGAATTTTTCATTTAAAAAATACTGAAATACAATATTCTATGCATTTAACATTTAAAAGACATTTTTAACAGGATCTCCATAAAAAGTTCTAGTTTAAAAGAAAATGCTTTTTCAATGGGAATATGTTCTTTTGGGAAATTCCAGGTCAGTCCATCTTAAATATTTTCTTAATTAATATGTGACATTGGCATTCCTCCCATGGCCTTGGAAGTTCTATCTCCATGAAATATTTTATCTATGAAGGCCTGGTACCTCTTTTCATGTAAACCCATTTGCATCTGAATGCTCTTTGGAGGGAAAAATGCTGCTGAATTGTTGAATTTTTATTTGTCTACTTATTTTTTTATTTATTTTTAATCTCATTCACTGTTACAGAGCTGTATGAAAAGCAACAAGTTCAACTTATTGCCCTGTCCATTTCATAAAAAAAAATTAGCTAATTTCTCACAGCAGTGAAAAGGTTAACCTTCTAGTAAATTGGATGGATAACAAGGGAAGCCGATTAGCAAAAAGAGGAGCTCAGTCACTGACCTTACAATGCTTCTTTATCTTTTACATTCATCTCTCAGGCTCAGTCCAACTCTGCAACATAAAGCCAGAGCTATGGAACAAGTATTGTATTCCCTGAGGAACAGCGTATTACTTGTATATGCTTGGTTGCTTTTTTGCTGTGAGCTTCTGAATCATATAAGAACAAGTTTATTCATACATTTACCCCTTACTTAACATGCTTATTGAATGGGCAGGAATCTTCTTAAAGGATAGAAGTATTAAGATGTAGCTGACACAGAAAACAGATGAAAATCTTAGCATTATCATTTTCTAAAGAAATGGTCAAACATATTGAATGACTACAGAAAACAAATGAAAGATGCACATTTTAATACCTTTAAGTGTTGATGCAGTATCATACTAAAAGTATAAAATAAAACATTTTTAAATAATCTGGTTTATACCACTATGACTCAGGAATATGACAATATTATATAAGTGGGATACTCAGCTTTTTACAAGACAGTCATATCCTGATAGGATATTTGTCACTGTTTTTTTACCCTAATTTCTTTTATTGTCCTGAGACATGTAGGTAAAGCCATCTGGATTTTGAATCTATTACTCTGGGATGTAAAACTATCTTTTCAGTGAAAAAAGTATTTCACCCATTAGTTTGTTATGCCTTTTTTCCCCCAGAAAAAAAATTTGCTTTGGCAGACAGAATAAAGGACCAGTTGCCACGTGCTCCCTGCACTATTCAGCTATAACCTGCACTTGTTTCCTCTTTCTCAAAAGGTATTATGGAAAAATGTACATATGATCTGATCCTCTCATGAGCCCTGTTTATTGTGTCACTTACATTTTACTAACTGGTAGTTAGCTCAGTGGGAAGCTCACAAGCCATTACAGTCAGAAGCCGAAGTCTGTTTCATGCAGGTTCAACAGTTGTTGGAATCCTGCAGTTATTATTATTCTTTACTTAGGAGAAAACCAAAATAAAAAAGAGCAGAAAAGCTCTATATAAGCAAAAGGAATATAGAAAAGAAAAGGAATATAAGCAAATATTTTTGGGAAAACCTAAGGTCAGCTTCTGTTTTGTAGTCTGCCTTCATGGTAGATGGTTCTTTCATGCTTTGTGTTCTGTTGATTTATCTCATATTAAAGGCCAAAGATTTTTTTTTTTTAAATAATAATAATAAAAGCCCCAACCTTCCAGATTTCTTCATTAACATGATTGTTCTCTTTCCCTCAGCTCTTCTGCTTTGCACTCTACAGTTCATACTTATTATTTAGATTTGCACTTACAGAACATGAAAGGACCATTGCTTTTTATGTATAGGGTCCTATGCCTGAGTGGGGTCTCTGAGCAATTATCTAATATTAACTAACAGGAATGAAAATCCTGATAAATACAGTGATGCTTAGTCAGCAGGAATTACATTTGACCAACATGCCTAAGTCATTAATGAGCAGAATTGTCATAATAAAATAATCTCTGTAATACACCAAATCAGGGCATAAGTATACGCCTATACTAAAGCCTTAAACTATGAAATTGCATATGAAAATTAAGGAAATAAAATTGTTCTTGCCAGAATTGTGGTGATTTTTCAGACCCTCTGAAGTAGCTGACATGCTGGCTTCCTATTGTAGCTGGGCAACACAACACTGTCATGAGGTAAATTCAATTTAACAATATTTGCCAAATATATGTTGAGTCCAGACCTTCCATATGGTGTTTCCAATGTGCATTTGACATAACCCATGAAGACCTGGGCTAGAAACCAATGCTATCTGCATACAAAGATCAGCACAAAGTTATTTTTTTTTAGAAGATATCTCAATCAGCAGGGGACTCCACTAACTTTTTTTTTCACAATGTGCCCTCATTGCCTCTGTGTTTGAATAATCAGACATTTGACTGATCCTTTCATCTCTTACAGGGGGTTTGCAGGGACCCTCTGAACTAGGATGACAGGATTTGGAACCTGAGAGTTGGTGCTCTTTGTTTGTTGTGGCCTATCATCAGTCAAATCCAGTATGTAGGTTAATAAGGCTTAAACTTTAAGGGAACGGTGAGCACCTGATTGACAAGCCTGTGAATAAAAGTGCAGTGGGAAGTTTTGTGTTTGTGAAGTTAGTATGCAGGGAGACACAACTGAAGTTTAGAATGAATTGCAATCAGTTATATAAAGGCAGGGAGTCTCGTTTGATGACTTAACATCAGTTTTGTAAGTTCAAATAAAATTTCAAAGTATTTCATAGAGTTGCAAGAAAATTCTAAGACATGATTTGAACGGTTGTTTGTGGTTCTTTTTTTTATTTTGAGATACAAATGTATAACAGAAATCACAAAGCACCAATATATATCATATAACATATACTGAAATTCCTACAATCTACTAGTAGGAATAATCTATCTATTAGGATTAAAAAAAGGAAGTATTGTTCTACAGCTCCTTAGAAGGGAAAGACAGAATACAGTGCTTCAAGTTTTCCTAGACATGTGCCTCCAACACTTTTTATTTTTAACAAGTAATAGGCAGCAAGTACATACTGTGCTTGAGATACTCTTTCAGGGTTTTCAAGGGATCCTCTGGGACATGGTACCAAAATCTCAGTAGCCTGCAGTAGGATCCGTACGATTTTCATTTCTACAAGTGGTTGAAAATCACAGTCTCACTTGTCTTTTCCTTTATGTATAATCCTAAATTTGACTGAAAATTTTTGAGCTATGCTGACTTCCACCAGAAATTACAGTTCCACAAAACCAAAAACGTTTGTCAGGAATCTGTGAATGCTGGTATTTTAAAAATTTATTATTATTATAAAATATAAATTAAGAAAGTACTTTGGTTTTGATTTGATAATGTTAATAGAGTATCGCAAATATAAAATAAACTGGTTTATATAAAAATAAACACTAAATGTTCAAGACAATATTTAATATTATATCAATCTAATATAATTTAAGCAAAAATTTTAGTAAGCTTTTTCAGACTTTCTGTTCTACAGGATGTTTGATTTTTTTTTTTATTTTGCATCAATATTGTGAAAAAACACATGGAAGAAAATGATTCAAGGAATACCTCCTCTTGAAAGGACATTTCTACTGTTACTCAAAATAATATCCATAATATTTGCACTGAAAAATCCAATGTTCTTCATATTAAAGAATAAAAAATGCCTTTGTAAATAACTTAAGGGGGCCAGTTGGGGAATTCCTACCAAAATGAAATTGTTAGAAAATGAATTTTTGTATTTGCCATTTTGACAACACTTTCAACCAGGCAGGATTCTCAGACTTGTAATGGCATTTATTGTCAAAACCAGAAGTAAAAATCTACTCAGTGCATATGGAATACCAAGTTCCAGAGACAAAAATAATAGCAGGGTCTGATTTGAAAACATTTCCTTGTCTTTACTCACTTTATGGTGTGTATGTAACTGCACAACAAATGGGGAGCTGCTTTTGAATGTTTAACAAGAATGATGTTTTCTCTATTCTCATTGAGCACCACTGACCTTGAGGAACCCAACAGACAAACTGAGTTGGAAAGCTAGAGCACAACATCTGTTGTGGACAGCATCTTCTTGCACATGTTATCTTCTGGGAGAGGGAAGGAAAGGAGGAGAACAGGACACTCTCTGTTCTTGTAGGATTGGAGAGTTCATTAAATTTAGTGTCTCTGTAAACTCACCACTTCAAAATGTGTTACTGAGATGGAATCTGAGCACTGACTTACTGAATTTTGCAGACTATTTTAATAATGATGTGGGTCAGGCTCCACGTTTATGCTGTAAAATGCATATACATCCACTTCCATCCAGGACACATTAAATACAAATAAAACAATATTGATATTAAATTTAGACACCTACCCATTGGCTTAGTTTTAAGATAAGGTATGAAGATTGTCCAATGCAACATTTTCTGTCATGTAGGAGTTACGGAATTTAAACTTCAGAAGAAGGTGGAGTCAGGTCTTCCACTTTTTGAATAAGTAGTCTAAGCAATTCGGTGTTATTAAAACGGCTAAGGAAACACTGATTAGATATGTACGATCACATTGGATATTGCTAACACAAAGTCCTTTGTCCTACTGTTTGGGACCAGTCCTTTGAACCAGATATTGGTTGTGGTGTCAAGTCAGGCAATCAGTTTTCCCGTGGGGACTTCCCCCTGCAAAACTTATTGGGAGAGGAAGCCAATTTTTTCAGCAAGGTAGAGATCAGCTGTTGCAATGAACCACCTAACATTTTATATATGAAATGCAAAGCTAAATTATTAAGATCCTTGTATTTGTCTGAAGCTACAAAGCTATGTTCACAATTTTCTTTATAATCACAAAAATATTATGCAAAACTTTTGCAGTCACCTTGTTTTTTGGCTACATTTTTAAGAGAATGAGAAATTCTTGATTACACACCTCTGAGCAGAAGGAGATTCCACATTTTCTTTCTGAGTGAACACAGGCACATAATTTTCAGCTCAATCCAGGAATTTCATTGAGAGTGACAACTCAGACATCACCCTGCTTCTACAGATCAATCTAATGTTGCCTCCAGCTCTGTTGCGCATATAGGATAATTGATGATTTTCCATGGGTGTCTTGTTGTCTCCATTGCATATAACATTTTGCCTTAGCCTGGTCTAAGCAGTCTGAATCACCCTGCTGGTGAATGTCGAGTGTCAGGTGCTTACTACTGGAGATGGCACAGAATTATCCACCAGCCCTCATACTGGCCAAAATCTGCTTCTGGTGACCTGCCACACGAGCATTTACGTTATACTTGATCCACTTGCAAACCGTGTGATTTGACATCCACTGTTTCTTCTTCCAGTGCTGCTTTCTGCAGCCTCTTGTGTTTTAGAACAAACCACATGAGGCAACATCAGATTTTGGTAGAAAATGGTGCAGAAATTTTTCTGCTTTTTCTTGTTTGGGAAATAAGGCCACGTCATTACCCTAATTTCTTCACTTAGTATCTATAAATGAAGACTCTCAAGGCTCTGGGATACTCAAAATTGATTATGTTGCATTTCTTTGAATCCACAGGATTAGTCTGGGGCATTTCTCTCACCCTAAATTGGCACGGGCTGGGTTATCTGCCCAAATGCTGGCACTTGTGCTCGAGAGTCAGCGCCTTTGATTCATGAAGCTTTGGCTTTGATACAAGCATCCCTGTTACCTCTTGCACTAAGGATCTGGCACAACCCCTGTTGGTACTTCCATGAGGACATACAATGTTCCAAGCGTCCCCCACTGCGTAGACAATTCCTTAGCGGGGCAGGCTTTCCAAATACATTGTTTCAAAGAAATGAATCACTCATTCGTGAAAAATGGAAAAAAAAGAGCACAAATACCATCAAAGCAAATTCAGGGGTTTGCCGCCCACATCACTGACATCATGCTGCCAGCCAGAGAGCACTGAATAAGACTCCTTACAGAGTCCATCAATGCCACTTTTTAAATGGCAATTGCCTGAAGGGGCTGCTGGTTTGTGATATGAGGTACTTCTTCCTTAGCAGGAGAAAGGCAGCAAAGGCTGGGATTTCAGTGCAAGTCCCCTCAAATGGCAACAAAACACATGGTTGCTTGCCCTGCCAGGATGTCTCTTTTTCAAAGGACTCTCTTTTGGGTTTGGAGGGCAATTAATTTATACTAGGATGAAATATTTTTTGAAAGGAAAAGACCTGTCTAATCATCAGAAAGAACTTTCATTATTAAACTGGAGATTAGCAGAATAAGAGAAGAAATGTGGACTTCTTATCATTTATGGACCAATTAAAACAGACCCAAGTGAGGTCTCTCCAAGTTAATCCCAGAGCTGGTGTGCTGGGGCGTGTGATACAGGGATGCACTGAGCTGTCTGGACCCGAGCCAGTTCACATCTGACGCGCTGTTCCCACATCAGACAGTGCTGTGCCCAAGCTAATAAGCCCTGCCGAGAAAATAGTGACAGGTCACTGTGGCACAGTGCTGTGTTACATATACAGTCTGCACTTAATGGCACCGAGTTCCCACTAGTTCTGGGATTTCTACCACATGACCATTTAACGCCACTGACAAATTTCCAGTAATTCTGCAAATGTTTTTACACACTCTTCTCTCCCATGACATTGCCTCTCCACTTCTTTCCCTGTGATAGTCTGTCTTGCTAGCTTCTCAGACAAATGACTCAAGTTTGCCTGTGGTGGTTCTTGTTTCCAGAACATCCCTTCTGCATTTGTTCACAAGGGAGCTGCTTCTCCACACACCAGGTCTGCTGGGGTGCTTGTGAACCTTCAGCCAGCTAAGGTGACCTGGTAAGAAAACCAAGATAATTGGGTTATAATAAAAGAACAGAGACTGAAGCAGCAAAGAATTCATAGCCTTTACACTTGGCATCATGTCACCTTGGCTTCAGTTTCTACTTGCCTCTGAGTGCATCTGCACATTAGCTGCTCTGCATTTTCAAAGCAAGCAACACTTACCCTGATGTGTGTAATGCACAGAACAAGGGGACACTGACCTGCCTGGGGATTTGGGACACTACAGTAATGCAAATAATTAAAAAACAGAAATTGAGACTGGCAGTAATGATCTTTCACTGACCCAGAGTGGATAGATAAAATGATCAATGATGTCCTTCCCTTCTGTAATGTCTGCCAGACAGTCCAAATTTATAATCGGCATAGGAAAACAGCTGCATATCACAGCCATATGGCACTGAGAATACACATTATTGTACAGTAGCACTGCACTAATTTAAGGTCTGTCACCACTTCCATTATGGGCCTCTGTTTCCAGAAATAAGAAACTCTCACACAAGCACTTACCCCAAGCTGTACATGATCTCTGCCAGGAAAGGTCTTAGATCTCTAGATGCTTTAAATAATACTTTATTTAAATAACTTGCTTATTTTGTCATTATGTAAGTTATAGTAAGGTTTCGGTTTTCCCCCTCATTATTCAAAATTCATTTTATTTAAGACAATAAAACTCCATGATTTTGGGAATGGTTAGGCTTATTCCGTCTACTATGGACCACTTTTAAGATTGAAAGCAGTCATTAAGCATCTGGTGATTTTAAAAGCTATTGAATGACTATGTATATATACATACAGAGGGAATCATATTTAAATCAGAAAAAAATCACCAAAAATGAAGCCATATCTATTTCTGTGTGAATTTAAAGTTTTCATGAAGTTATTCTACATAAGGCTAGTCAGACCGTATGATGATCTTGCCAGAGGAAAAAAATACTCTTTATTTTTCATCTGTATCAAAGTCTGTGTACTTTTTTGCACATCTTAGCATCCCCCATAGGAACAACCGGTATGTTTCCAAACTGGAAGCATCTTTCTGGCACTCTAAATTTAGGGAAAAATCTGCAGTTAATCCACAAAGATTCTACAACCTGTCAAAGGCATTACGTACTGTGCAAAGGTGGCATCTCCTGTGCAAAAGGGATTTCCATTTTGGATAATCTCTCCATGGCTGACATAAGCATATCTCAGTCACATAAGCATAATCACAGGTTCCATGCTGATGTGAGAGTAGCCATCACTCAAAAGGTCATGCCAAGGATAAATTGGCCCCAATTAATAACAAGTTGATGGAAAATTTTCTTCTGAAAGTTCAGGGGACCAAATCCTCTTTTGATTCCCAGTGGCACAGAGGCTGCTACAGCTGAACTCAGGGCACAGGCAACTCTCTGGAAAGCACTGGGAGGATGAAAGTGTTAAGCCCTAAGACTGAAAGGGGCTGAAGTTGACTGCAGGGGAGAGGGCCACCTCTTATCTGTCCCAGAGCAGGCAGAGAAGTGGTCAAAATAGTGATTAGAAAACAGTAAGAAGAGGGCAAATCTATCTGCCCATCCCCCTCACTGTTCTCCCAGCCTCCAGCTACTTTCAGCCCAGCGATTTCCTGAACTGGATCTGGTTTTTATGCACTCATTAATTCTCAGTGGATTTCAATTCCATGAACTTACAGTGTCTTTCCTTTAATCCATGCAAAATTTTAACCTCCAGATTCACTCCATTGCTGTGAAAAACTTCACAGTTTTGTTAGTAAGGAAAAGGGAGTGCTGGCCCTTGACTTCAATGTGCCTCAGTAATGCAAAGAAAAGTGGCATTACTTGGCAATAATTTTCCATGTCCCTGAGATGATTTGCTCTGATGGTCAGGGTCATTTTCCTCCCAGTCAAAACTTTATTCCCATAAGGCAGCTGCCTGATTCTTACTGACTTTTTTCCCATTAATAAAAAATCACATCAAATTTGGATATCTTTCTTATCAGAGAACATGGGATTTGCCCATATGACCCTCAGCCTATGCAGAGGTACCCATGAGCTATATGAGCCCCTAAAGCAGATCAATAGGAATGAATCCATAGGAGAGAAACACTTGGTGCTGAGGCCCTGCATCCCAACTCCGCAGAATGTGGGAGAGGGAAGGAGGAAGGGAAGCAGGGAGGAAGGGAGCGATCCTGTATCATGACTGTCCCTCAGAGCAGCAGTGCACAGGGTGGGCTGCTACAGCATGTCTACCCATTTACTGACAGCCAGCATCTGCAGCTCTGCTCTCCTTCTCTTTTTCTGTTAAGGAAGGAGATTGCACCACCTCAGCTGGCAAAGTCTTGCAGAGTTTCATTGAAGTCAACAGTGTCTACCTGGAGCTGAATATCTCAGATTCTATACAACGAAAGGAAAAAGCTCAAAGTTTCTTAGCAAAAATTATGCAATATGTTACAAGAAGAAAGATTTCTTCAAGGAAACACATCACAAATTGTTGACCAGATTTTTCTCTTCTGTGTTGTTGAGTGTCTTGATGAAACAGAAGAGTTAACAAAGCAGGAGAGTTTAATAAAACCAGCAACGAATGAAATACAGAGAGGGAACTTAAAGCTTCCACTGAAAGAGCCAGTCTCACACCAGCACAACCACAGGCTTTTAATATATCAGGAACTAAATTCTGTGCTTCGTTTTACCCTGCTGAACACTACCCTACAGCGCAGTTGAGATGATTTAATCTCTTCTTCTCTTTCACTTTAAAAAAGTGAATCAAACAGCATAAGATATCAAAGATGCAAACCTGACCCCCTGCGACTACATTACAATGCAGCACCACCTTCTGGCTATGGGGAAACTCTCAGTGGCTACTTTACCTTTTCTGTTCCTCAGGGGCATCTGCTTCTTAATTCCTTTGTTGCAATTTAAAATGAAACTATGGTGATTAGTTTTCACGGCTGCAGCTATTATAGCTATAGATAGTTTTAATAGCAGCTGCTATTTTTCAAATAGAAGAGACATTTCTAACATGGAGCATTTGGAACCGTGCATCTCAGCCTTTAGTGAAGGAGCAATGTGTATGTTCATTTTTTATGATCTGTAATCACATGCTGGTCCTGGGAAACATGCCACAAGGGCCCACATATGTAAGTAGTGGCAGCTGAAAGTGCATAATTCATGAAGGAAACATCAGGATAGGAGGAAATGGCATAAATAGCTGATTGACTTGACACATCTTATATTTTTTCCAGGATTTATTTCCTTTAAAAGATGTGAGTTGTCTTTTAAAAAAGAAATGTGTAGACTGCCAAGTCATAAGGTTCTCTAGGTCGCTTACTTGTTTCTCTGAAAGCAAAGGCATTCTTCTGTTTCCATTGATTTAATTAGAATGGCTTTTTTACAGTATGTGGTCTTTGTTCTTCCTGGTCTCTACTTGTCCACAGTTTTATTCAACCCTATTGTGGGTCCACTTTGAAACAGAAAGGGCAGTCGAAACAACTTCATCTCAGAAGAAAATCCTATAAATACTGTAATTGCTGTGGAGTTTAATCTGGTTTCTTAACCTCTGATACAGTTTGGATAGGTCTTAGGGCACAAAAGAAACAGATCGGCTATTTCAGCTAAAGGCTTCATTTGGCACAAATCTGGACAAGGCTTAATGATAAAAGAAATGTTTAAAATAGAGAGACATTAGATGCTGCCCAAATTTCAGCTGGAAGAAAGAAAAAAACCCCATGATTACAAAGGCAAATTTAGTCACATACAATCTCCAAGAACGTTTTGTAGAAATATCATAAACAACAGTATTCTCAGGGTATTTCTACCAGAAATAATGTGAGAAAGAACATTCTCACATTACTTCCAGTCAAAATGCCATAAAAATGCACACTTGATAGCAGGCGTTCTCATAGCATTTTAACAGCAAAGACCTCAAGAAAACATTTTCTCATGACATTTCCTCTGGAAGAGGGTGGAGCTGGAGAGCTCTGCACTCCTCCACTCCCACCAGCATGGGAATGTCTCAGGGGTGAGCTCTCCAGTGAGAGTGGCAGGGCAAGGATTGTGGAGGACATGGGGAGGCAGGAAATCTGATGGGCTTCACTCCACAAGGAGAGAACTTGCAAGAGAGGAAAGACTGCCCCATACAAAAGAAAGTGATAGAAGGAACGTCACTGATAATTATATTACAGAGCCCAGAGTAACTCGAGGATGAGTTTTCTATACCTCTGTATTTTCAATATAATACTCCCCATTAAAGTATGTATATGATATGGAAAGTACGAGGGGGAAGGAAAGATACTTTGATTTGTTGGTTTTGGGGTGTTTTAAAAGGTTTTATGTGCAGACCCTCCATGGGGAGTTTTCATGAAAATTTTTATGTGGAATCAAGTTGTCTGCACTGTCCCACTGCCAGTCTGAAAGAAATGAAATCTCAGCTTCCTCAGAGAAAAGAGAGAGAGATAGTCCCTACTAAGTCAATGGGATAAGTTATAGGACACCCACACTAACTTGTCTGCTACAATTTGAGCTTCTTACATCATTCTGGTGATGTGAGAAATCCTCAGTTTCCCCTTTCGAGAGTCCTCTGCTTCTCAGGGGTTTTACAAAGTCAGACTAAATGGGGTTCTGAGCAACCTGGTCCACTTGCTGATGTCACTGCTCATTGCTGGGAGGTTGGACAGGATGACCTTTAGAGGTCCCTTTCAACCCAAACCATTCTGTGAAAGTCAGTGATCCTAATTTCAGATGCCTCTGAAAGACATTTCAGTAAACAGAATGGTCAGCAATAATTTCAGCTTATTTCCCCCCCCCAACTACAGCTTCAACTACCAGATGGAAGCAGTGAACCCAAGAAAGGATGGAAGAGCTTATTCTTTTTGAACACTTCTGTCCATCTTGAGAGATTAACCTGTTAGACATAGCAGAACAGAAAAAGTTGCTTCCCCTGGAGGCCAGCTCATGAGGTAACCCCATGTGAATAAATATGAGAAGAATAATGTCATGAACTGAAAATCAGGATCCCCCTTTTGTTATAGACCACACAAGAGAAAACAGAAATGAGACACTCCTGTGTGAATTTTCTCTAGCTATGTCTTACACTGTGTCGAGAGTCAGTGCATCAAAGGTTCTTTTTTTAACTCAAGCTTTTTCAGAGGTTCTATATTTTCCCTAAACTGTTGTGGTTTATTTGGGGGCACTTTTTTTTTTTTTAATTTATTTTGTTGTTTTGCTTTACTTAAATCACTGTGTATGCAGTAAGGAGAGGGCAGTGTGTGGGTGTGGGGTGTGGAGGATAAAACTCTGCCTTTAGCAAGCCCACATTGCCCTTGAACAAGAGTAGAATAGACTGAGCTGGCTGACCTCTGTGAGTGCCAGACCTGGTCACCGAGGTAGTAGAGTGTGGGGTAGGGGAACATCACAAACTTACTTACCCTGCAAGATGTTTTCTACAAGTTTAAAGTCAATATAAAAAAGAATATCCAACTTAAAATTCTCCTAATACAACAAGATGGAAGATACACCCCTTTGAGTATTTTAACTCTGACATTAGACCTGATGCATTCTTCAGATGAAAGCAAGGAGCTCCTGTAGCTGGCAGACACAGGTGATTTGCTCTGTGAAAAAATTTATCCTAACACCGAAGATTAAAGATTGGTTGAAATAAAAGCAGGAAAAAGAGGAATTTCATGAACTAGAGGAATCATTTTCCTGGATGAAAAGACCTTTGAGATGGAAAATGAAAGATTTATCCATGCTATATATGTACTGACACACATGTATATCTCATCTGGTACTTATGCTGATACAATACTCTATTTTTATGATGAAAAAGTGATTAATAACATAATAGTGATCTAAAATGTTGGCACATGACATATACACATCATATTGATTTTCAGATTTGCATTACCTTTACTTAGGTTTCAGAGAAAGAAAATGCAATGTAAAAATTTGCAGATGCGTCTAACAAACAATATGACAACTCTTTAAACTAAAAATAAATGGCATTTAGAGCTATTCGTGGAATCATAGAATGGTTTGTGTTGGAAGGGACCTTAGAGATAATTTCACTGCAGTCCCCCTCGTCATGGACCAGGACACCTTCCACTAGACCAGGCTGCTCTAAGCCCCATCCAGCCTGGCATTGGACGCTTTCAGAGATGGGGCATTCACCACTACTCTGGGAAAACAGTGCTTCACAACCCTCACAGTAAAGAATTTCTTCCTATTACTATTAATAACACAGGATTTATCCCATAGCCATGTAATTAGTAACCACAACACTACTGGAAGTTACATTTCTTTGTTTTAATATTGCAGATGTTTAACTGCTAAAAATTATTGGCTAGCCCAAGGTTTTTTAGAAATAATAATATTTAACTTGTTTGCTGCATAAGCAAAATTGAACTGAGAGTAAAAGTTCATCATGCTAATGCTGTGTACAGGATGAGGCAGTCCCCAGCCATTCAAATTTACAGTCCAGGCTGTAAATAGTGATTGCCAAATCAAACTGCACTGTTGTAGTTTTCTAGCTGGCAGGGGGAGAGGAGGAGGAAATATAGACAGCAACACAGATCTAAGGTGTCTTTTTAAATCTAATGGAGACTCAGACATCTGGGGTTTGTCCGTCAGAGAAGTGGGCCAAGAGTAGTCTTCCTTCTTAGTAAGCGGTTTCTTTCAGTATGTGTAACTTTAAAAAAAAAAAAGTGTGGGAGTACACATAGCACGCAATGACCTGAAGTGTTCTTTATTTGAAAGTATTTGAAACCTCAGCAAAATTGTATAAACAAACAAACAGAAGAAAACCCTCTTGTCTCAATGGTCTCTCAGATCTAGGTGCTCCTTTCATACTCATGTGTTCAAGTAAGAACAAACTAGTAGAAATCTTTCTGTCTTTGTGTAGAGTATAGGAACTAAACCTTTCTTAGAATTTCAAAACTGCTTTTTGAAACCTGAGTTTGTTTATTTGCTTGTTTGTTTAAAGCAAATCTGCCTATAATTACTTGATAGTTTTTCCTGCTTCATGAAGTGAGGGATAAAAAAAAAAAAAAAAAAAACAAAAACAAAACCAAACCAAACTGTTCCCAACAGTTTTCCACCTTTGGCGTAGTAACAGCCAGTGTGTCATTTATTGAGGATTTAGAGCACAATCCTTCAATTTATAATTAAAGCTGGTGGTAGGCAATAAAATATATGTGTTAAAGTTAGGGGTTTATATCTCCTCTAGACTGTTTCAACACAAAATTCTCAGTCTTTGTAAAAAGGCAATAATCCCTATGGCTTTTCCAGCATCCCATTTGACTTTAGTGGGGCTCTGTTATTGTACTATCTGCATGGACTTTTAGGGATGGGGTCCTGAAATCATCTGCAAGGTGTTTGCAAAACCTTCACTTCATTTTAAAAGGCTGACGTCATCTCCCATTCATTTCACCCACATATCATTAAAGGAAAACCATTTCCAGAACTGCCATTACTAAAATATAAATCCATTCTTCAGTAATTCTTCAGTAAGCCCTGCCTTAAATTTAAAGCACCAGGTGTAGCTTGATGTCGATACTGAATATCTGGAAGTCCACAGAAATTCCTGTTTGGCTCGAAGGGTAAGGGTAGCTCATGAAAGAGTCAGCCTTGTTCTGTAATGCTACTTGAAGTGCTGCTCCACTGAATGGCTGGTAATTTGAAATCATTAAAAAGCTGAGATAAAAAAAGAACATTTGTGAGTGAACATAATCATATTAATAAGAAATAGAAAGACATGAGGAAGCTGTTTGGAATTTAAACTGAAGTTCTTGAATGCTATTTCTGCAGTATTTGATGAGCTCTGATTAACTGTATAAAATTATCAAATGGAAAAAATCCAGCTGGAATTTGATGACTGCGAACTTAGTGATGAATCTCTCAAGAATACGTTGTCTCCATCTTTCCAGGCACAGAAAAGCTGTGAACTGTGCAGCCAGTGATCTATCTATTCAGGAATTCTTTACCCCTTGTTTAATTACTTAGATCATTTATCCACAGTATTTAATATTTCAAGTGCTGCTTTTCATATCTCTTTTTGTAGTCATTGAAAAAGTCTTTTGTGCAACATCCTATGTTCCTTTCCTGTTAGACTCATAACTGCAGTGAGAATAATTCTTCATTAAATTTTTGACAAGTCTAAATTTTATTCCCTCATTACCTCGCTGGAAGCAGAGGGACTGTTCATGGGAATGTTTTCTCAGCAGTGTGAGGGAAGGCTCTGTGAAGGCTCTGTATCCTGGCAGTGCTGATAGCTTGTCAGGATGCGGCTGCTCTGACATGATTAATACAAGCTCATGTTGCTGAGCAACCTTAATGAAGCTAAGGATAATCAACCCACTGCTTGCACAGATCTCTGGACTTGTACTTCCCCATGTGTTTTCTGTCATCCAAATCCTACGCTGTATGAAGGTACCTGAATTAGCCCTGGAATGTGACATAAAGGAGCCAACAGAGAAAGTTGGAGAAACTGATTAAAGGATTTAAGATTTCAAAGGCCATGATCCAACTGGATTGGCTGTTGAAGAGGGTGAGGGTGTTCGGAGATGGCAGAAGAAGGATCCCCGACCTTCCTGACCCTTTAGTGAAAAGAAGGGATGAGAAAGCAAATGTTGTGTTCATTTGTTTATTTTTCTTTGTGTGATTTAGACAAGGAGAAGGGAATAGAGCTCTCTGGGTGGTCCTGAAGCTGGTTTCCTCATGAAATTGGGAGAAGGTTCCCCTTTTAAACATAGTTGTGAATGGGTGATGGGGGAAAGAATTAGAGATCAAAGTTTTTCTGTCTTTCAAAACAGGTTTTCTCTACCTTTCTTCATGGATGCTCCATGGGTCTGCTAAAATAGCTTGGCTTAGCTCAGGAATGAGCTTGCTGGAAAAAGCTCCCACTTCCATATTTGATGAGGATCAGAGGCCTATCACTGAAAGACAAGGAAGAGTTGCAATTGCTGGCCTTTCATCATTTTGCCCAGGTATGCCTGTGGTACAATGACACGAGATTATCTTCATCCTCTAAGATAGTTATGTTAAACTAACAAAAGAGAAGAAAAAAAAAAAAGAAAAAAAGAAAAAAAGAAAAAAAGAAAAAAGTGCATAGGACTAGTCCCCCTTCCTGGGAGTTTTTATTCCATTCATGAAATGACTGCAGCATGCCTGTGTCTCACTCACCAGACAACCAGATGAGCAGTACTGCTCCACTGTCCCATTCCTGTCCAGTATCCTTTCCAGAGTCACCTGAGTTCTCCTTTTTCAGTGTTCTTCCATTTCAGGGCACTCAGGGAGGTGGCTTGGCATCTCTCCCAGGCGAGAGCACTGCTGGGAGCATGGCAGCCCAAGCAGATGAGGACAGCCTGGTGTACATGCCAGGCACTGTCAGATGCAGAGGGACTAGGATGGATGCCTACCTCTCCTAGGTGAAGCCAATAACTGCATGTGTTAGTGGGATGGCAAGGACCAGATGGAGCACGCTCATGCCTCTGATTACTCAGTGAGTGCCCTGTAGATATAAATGCCGCAGAGCCTGGCTCAGCCCTGGCAGATTTTCAAGGACAAAGATATTCCCCATTAAACCTATGGGAAAATAGCCATGTGAATTAATGCTTGGATTCCCAGGGGAATCACTGTAAATATTCCAGCTCTTTTTGTTCCAAATGTGGATGTGTGATAGATACAGTGGCATGTTTCCTTAGAAAACTGAGTGCTGCCATCCCAAGAAGACAGCCCAGCGGTCCCATTTATTCTGTTTCTTCTTATGCTTGGACTTCTACTAAACACTGGGAAATGAAAACATTCTGTATAACTTCAGCTCTCAAAGGTTTCGGTGTGGGAAACAACAATATGGCATGAATACTTTTTTGTACATGTGCACATTATGGATCCTGCAGTCAGTGTTCATACTGTGACACGGGTCTTTTTGAGGTGAAACATGCTTGTTGAGATTTGAACTTTGAAATTTGGTGTCTTTTTCTGGAGTGTCCTTCAAAAATAGTTTGGGATTACAGAGATTTCAGAGCATTCATCATGTGCCATGGTTGCAGTGGTCTGAGGCGCATTAGGATACATCCATCATTTTTTTAATCCCATGTGAATCCACCGACTTTAGTAAAATAACAGCAATTTACATAACGAAAAATTTTGACCATTTGTGATAAAAGGTTGCAAATGGCAAGTAAATAATTTCATGAAGAGCCATTGTGCTTGGGGTTGTATATACACATAATGTCTATAAACCACTGTCTACTATACAGCAAAAATCTTGAGCATATAGATCATTATGACACTGTGAAACAGCAGAACTGCTGTTGTCTTGGTAGATGAGTCAGTGTTGGGTTTTTAATTCCCTTCTGCTGCTGGATAAAATCTTTTCCAAGAATATAAATATCAGATGGCTACGTGTGGAGATTATGAAATGCAAAAATTTGTGAGTTACCCTGTTTCACATGAAAGAAATATTTTTTAAGGCACCTGCAGACCATAAAGGACTATAGAGCTGCTTTTTTTTAGTGAAAAAGTTGTTCACTGGAAAATAAAGGTAAATCTTTCATATTTCTCTCTCCTTGGGCAATAGAAACCAAACATCTTGTTTAGGGTTAGGGAGTATTCAAACAGCATTGCTGAACAAGGAGTGCAGGTACCACAGGTCCTTGTCACCTCAGCAATCAGGAGAGAGGGCAGGCTGCTGTACAGTGCTGCACAGGAACTGAGAACACATTTGTGAGTTCTGTTTAATTGCAACGCAGATGAGTCATGGACACTTGGTCCTCACTTCCTAATTCTGGAAGCAAAAAAATAAGCACTTGTTTGAGGCCACTTCTAAAAAGTAGCCTCAAACATAGTAATCATAGCTAATTTTAAATGACTTTTATTTATTGACAGTTTGCATAGTTCAGAGAGGAATTACTAATATATCACAGACCTTTTAACTGGAAATAAGCATGCTCAAGGCAGACAGCTGTTTTTGGTGTCAGCTGGGAAAAATGCCCCAACCACTCTTGTTTGATGAACAAACATACTTTCTTGATTGTCTACACTCATACCCATCTGTGGGGATGGCATGATGCCCAGGCAGAAGCTGGGCAAAACTTTTGCCTTGGGCATTAACAGTGAGCAACAATAGGTTTAGATGGGCAGTATGAGCAACACTGCATATAAAATGACTTAAGCTTCAATTTTGTGCCAAGCATGGCACAGAAGCTTAGAAACAAATGTCTCCTCATACATCATTTGGCATTACTGAATCCCCAAAAGCAACTATTACCTAAAAAAATCCCAGTTCTGGGGTCACCAATATATCATATACAAGTTGGTGTTCAGCTCAAAGTGATTACCTTGTTAGAGGAGAACACTGTGGCTGGTGCACACTGTGTGACAAGGTGGGGAGAGCCACTGCTTCCATGGACAAATGCTAACTACACAGCAGGGAAATCCACTTAGAAGCACAGGACCAGCTGCTGTCTCAAGCAAATGGTCTTCATTTCCTGGAAAACATGCAGTCAGCAAAAGGATAAGAACCTGGTTATTCAGCAGCTGAAGGGATGTGAAAATAAGGACAGACAGTAACACAAAATTTGATGCATGAGAAATAACTAGAAGCCAAAAAAAGAAGAGAACTTATAGGATCCTAGAATCATTTAGTTTGGAAAAGACCTTTAAGATCACCAAGTTCAACCATTAACCCAGCACTGCCAAGACCCTGTCTCATTGTGTGGGACAAAGATTCTCTTTGTAGGTAGCTTTAAAAGGAATGAGATAAAAGCACCACTCAGTAAAAGGAGAATATATAGATGTGAGGCTAGTTATTTAGATGAAATTATAAAGCCTTTTTCTCTTTCAATAAACCTGTGGGGCAGGGCTATTAAATTTTAAGGGTAGTTTTACCAAAATCTAGAAGTAGATACTTTCAAAATATAGACACTCACACAGAGTAAGGCAGGGTGAGCTCTTTCCTGAGTTGTGCTCTGCATCTACTGACATTTAATGATTTTTCTGAGCAACAACAGAGTCTATAGAAAAGAGCTTTAGCTGTTTCCTTCTTCCACCACCTCCTCCATCCCTGGCTGTCTGCACGTTGTTCTCAACAGTCTTTTAATCTCCTCTCAAACATCAGGCTCTTTGCAAGCTGTCACTGGCTTTATTCCTACCACCTCTTATTCTCTAGAAGTTTCTTCTAGGTTGTGCTAATAAGACTCAGCTTTAATAGTCTATGCACATCCTATCACTCATAAAGGAGACATAATCTCTTCCTTCCTCCACAGAACAGGAAAAAAACCCTCTGGAGTAGCCATAAAAATGATTTAGGACAAATCAGAACACATAAATGGCAAGCAAATAAAGAAAATATATTGAACGCTAACATATTTAGAGGTCTAAATAATTTAGTTAAGTTAGCAAGGTACCTTTCCTTATTCATGTAGTTCTTACATCTGTCCAATACATGTGAAGGGAAAGTAGTTTGTGCTGTATTTCCAGGAGACACAAAAGTGCTGGAAAATTTCTAAAAATGATTTCTATTCTGTGTCCAAATTTGTTTCCTATATTTTTATTTAACTTATTTAAAACTTCTCCAAGGTGTATACATCTTCTTTCACAGCATGTATGTGGAAATATTACTCCTATTTCAATCTTCCAACAGTCTCCAGTTTCAGTTTTACTGAATTAAGGACTGGCTATGTGTAAGTGCATTTGGTTGCTAGGTTGGTCGTCAGCCTGATTTGTTTGAAGAAATGTTAAAAAAAAATGCAAAGAGGAACATGTTCACCAGGCTGTTTTGCAAACAATTTTTTCAGCTCAGTTATATTTTTTGTGGATTTCTGGGATCCTGAACTCATATGGTGACAGGCACAACATAATGTTTTGGGTACTATTTTAAGAAGTTATTAAGTATTCTACTTCATTATGTACATATTCTTATATTACAGTTCAGTTTCTACCATGTCTAAGTGCCTCCTGTCTGCATTACACAGTGTAATAGCATTGGCCACCTGCAATTCTTTCATCCTATCCCAAAAAGGAGTGTCACATGCATAATCACTAATTCACTCTGATATATAATGGTTTTTATTTAGTTTCATGTATAAATGTCTGTGGACATCTTTGCAGATATACATAAATATTGCTCTCTGAACTGTGCAGAGATGACTATTTCAAATAAATAAAAAAGCTTTGCATTTGAAGGCAACTGTGAAATTAACACTGACCTGTACTTTAGGAGTTTTAGTAATTTTGTTTCACAGATTTTTTTTTTTATTGCTCTGGTTTCCATGGCAAAATATTCTACTAAAAACAAAACAATGGCCTGAGCAGCCTTTAACAAAAATCACAGATCAGCAGTTTGACTGCACCTTGCTAGAAAATGTCTGCTGGGTTCTGTTTGACAGGAGCAGTGCAGCTGTTGAAGAGCTGTAGACAAGGACATGAGCCCAGAACATCTTGCCTTTGAACATCAGTTGATCCAAAATAGGAGCTGACTATACAGTGCAGTTCCTTCTGCAATGTGGGCTCTTCTGAGCCTGCAGAGACAGCTCTGAATGTTTCCAAGGAGGGTCCTTGTGAACAGGTTCTTTGGGAGCAGTTTGTGCACAGGCAGAGTGCTTGACTTGGTGAGGATGCTGGGTGCTGAGAGAAACCAGCTCATCTTTCTTTGATGAAGATCTAATTTACAACAACCTGCTTGAGCTTAGAGGCTCTTGTGAACTTTGGCATAGTGCAAAGTTGAATAATGAAGCCAAACTCACTCTGATTTCAAAAAACTGCAGTTTCTTGGAAGTTGGGAAATTTAGGCTTCTTCTATCAAAGCTGAAGCACACATTTCTGCATAGATATTCCTTATACATTTTCTGTAATTACTGACTTTTACAATCAATTAACTAATCTTTTGTACATCATTATTACATCATAATGTAATACATATAAATGTAGAAAACAGGTAATTTAAATCTAGATGAAGTCAATAATGGGTCTTACAAGCCTCTTATATGCACAGGTATCCTTTAGCTTGCTCAAAGCCTTAGGGTTTACAGCAGTAAAATCTTCTTTAAAGCTTCTTATTGGCTTCCTCTACAAATAAATTAATTACATGGACACTCAGATTTGTTTATATGGAGATGTAAAAAGAATGCACTTTGGTTAAATTAGAGTATATCTTCAGAGCATGTTTGGTTACGGAATAGTTGGGAAAAATGATGAGTTAGTGGCTGCTCAGTATAGAAGACAGTAGAATAATTTTTTTTGTAGAATGTTTTTTTTAATACAGAAATAAATCTTGTTCCATAGCTGTAGAAATAAAGAAAAGAAGTGCAATCTCTTGAAATGACACTACCAACTATGTAGGCTCTCTGTAGCAACAGCAGGCCCATTTCAGGGGCTATTAAGAAGAGGCGCTCATGAATCTCCATGATTTATTGTATTTTTCACCACATACAAGACTTTCCTTTTCTAAAAAACCACGAATTTGTGACACAGAGATGCCAGCTGCAGCTCTGAATGGTGGATTTGGATCTGTAGATCTGAAAGCCAGATAGGACAGCCCCAGGCAGCTTCACACCCTAGTCCGGACCTTTCCTTTTCCCCGCTCCAAGTAGCTCCAGCTGCAGTAATCAGTGCTCAGCTTAACTCTTTCAAGGCTCCTAATTCTCCACAGGGTTTGTACCTAAAAGCAAATAATCCAAATTGCTTTTTTGGAGATTATGAATCTAGAATTCTCCTTATTCAGATTTAGTTGGATTTTAGGATCTTAGGAGTAAGAAGCTGACTTTTGAGTCTTGCATTGGACATAATCAAGATATTAATTATTTGTATCACCATTGGTGCAATTTAGTTTCAGAAAAAACAGCTGTGTATTTTTAAACTGCAATAACATAAAGCCAGAAAGTGAGGAATTAAAGTAAAACATAAATGAAAAGTTTAACTGAGAGCATTCTAAAATATAACCCAATGACTCTTCAATATGTGTGTGTGTGTGTGTGTGTGCACGCACAGAGATGATACCATACCTCACACAGGATTGCCATTGCCTATTCATTCATTAGAGGTGATTATTTTTAATTTTTGTCCCCACTGACCTGTAGGCAGATGGTTAGCATGAATGCCATTTTTATCTGGACACCAGATCTGGCCAGACCACAATCTGTTGGGTTTGATCACTAAACTGGCAGCTGCATTACAGACCTGCTCTTTTCTCTTATTGTCTCCAGGGACTGCAGATTGGATGCACTGAATGTGAACTTCTGCAAAACATGGGGCTTTTTGTCATTTTCACTTTGCTTTCTTTTTATGACCATCCGGTAAATATCAGCACAGTTAAAAGCTGATTGAATCAAACTGTACCAAAAAAGCAATTTTAGCTACAAAATTATTTTTTGCTTATATAAAAAGCAAGAAAGTAAATGAGGCTTTAAAGAACAAATATGCATGTGCATGTTGATATGAAAAGGCGATTCAATTAATTCTAAGTTAGAGTTTAAAAAATCTATATATGAACACTCTTCTTATCTAAAAACAGAGGACAGGGTGTTGTGGGACACATTTCTGAAAAGGACAAAAGGACCAAAGGCATTTTATAATTGTATGGTTTGCACATGGAAAACTTGTATGATCAGTAATACCAAGCACTTCTATATGACATAATTGCATGATATACAAAAATAGACAGGGATTTTTGTCCAACCTTGCTCTCACTAAGGCTTGAGAATGTGCATAACTTTAAACATATGAGCATTATCCATATTAAAAGACATCGTATACACTATATTGATTACATTTTTTTCTAAGTGTGTGTGTGTAAATATCAGTTTTATCAGAGTTATTTTTATATTCTTTTGCTATTTCTTAGTTTGATAAAAAGATTTAAAGCATGGTGGAAGTTCTGCCTTAGTAAAGACTGAAATGTCTTCTTTAGCTGTTCTCTACTCATAAATTAAATTAAATAAAAGAAATAATTAAAAGAAATTAAATTAAATAAAAGAAAAATTTTGTTTTAAATGTAGTGATTGCTATGTTTCATTTAAAACTGTCAGAATAAATTAAATAATTTGTATCTTAATGTAAAAGGCATCTATTCATCACAGAGAGCAATTATCCTCCCTTTACAAGATGCAGTGATGTCTAATCCAGATTTGCTCTATGGTGGCTGCCTGATGTTTATCACAGGAGAGGGATGCATGTAAAAAGTTCTTGCAACACAAGGAATTTCACCTGTTACCTCCAGATTGTGCCACAAGTAGAAGTCAGAGACAGGGTCTGTAATCTTACAGGTTTAGATATATTTAGACAGGGTTTAACTTTAATCAAACTGTCATTTACCTTACCTACTTTTAAAACTTATCCTTTTTGCAGTGTTGCACACATAGGTAGGGAGACACAAATGAAATAAAATTACATCTCGTTAAATGCCATCAGAAAGCAGAACTTTCCAGGAATTTTTTTAATTTCCACATTGGTGAATAGCCCACTGAGAGCCCAACAGGCTGTTTGGGTTCCTCTACTTTGAGCTAAGAAAGGAAGGGGGAATCTTGTCTTGCTCAACAGACTCCTTATGCACTTTTCATTTTAATATCATAGATGAAAATGAATATAAGCAGCATAAGGAACAGCACCCTACAAAGTCCTTTTTGTGCGTTATAGTCAGATGCACTTTCACTTAGTGCCCCGCTGTGATACTTTTCTGGCCAGTTGTACAGAAGGAGGGGCAGAGAAGATGCCAAATCCAGATCTTGCACTTCCCAGGTAATCACTGAACTTCCCAGAGAAAAGATTATTTTTCTCCTGTTAGACATCTGCCTTCAATGGGGAATCAGTTTGATATAAGCTGGTGAGTAAATACTTAACAAGAAAACAGTGAGTACAGTTACTTGCCTAGTCAGTTTGCCAACCTAATTTTGTTCTCCTGGCTCTCTCTATGTCTACTCTTCATGTCATACTTAAAAAACTTAGTTGCCAGAATTACTTCCTTTACTGCAAGTAGAAAGAAACAGATAATTTTAGAAGATGATTTATGTCCCTTGACTCTCCACTCTGTCCAGTTCTCTCTGGTCCTATTCCATATGAGAGAATTAAAGATTCAGTGGTGAGATTTTGCCGTGCTCACTAACAATCCAGTGCAGATTTCTGTGTTACATTGCAAAAGTGTGTGTGAAAAAAGACACTCAAAAATAGATGACACAATGGAATTTAAGGCCACAAAAAGCATCAATCATTGGGGTGATTAAACAAGAGAGTGTGTATGACAACAGTTAATCCTAATGAAATTTTTCTTTCTGTGGTGGTAGAAATAGGTCCATGTGAAAGGTTACTCACAGACCAGTCAAGAGAACACACACTTGTTATGCCCGGGACAACAGAACTAGTCCTGTGCTTTCAAAGCTCTTTTTAAGGTCAGCAGTCAGCTTTAACAACCTGTTTATAGTGCTGGGAATATCCAAGGTAGCCCTGTTCTGAGAGAAGTATATTTTATATTTTCAGAGATGGACTTTAATGCCAGGAGCTTGTGCAGGTGGTACCAGAGGAGCGTGGCTGGGCTCTCCCAGCCAGGTGAGTGGTGCACACAGGCTTAGAAGAAGATGCAGACACTGCCAAACACATTACACTCACCCATGTGCTGCTTACATGCTTTGGCATTGAGACCCAGCAATCTTTTCCAGTGTTTCAGCAAATCTATTATGCTTGCCAACTTTTAAAATTCAGAAGTGGACCCTGCCTCTCCAGCTGCCATTTTTTAAGCAAAGAGAAATATCTACTAGAGGACTCTGGTGACTACCAGTGACTCCGAAACAAACAGGAATCATGTGGGATTTGCTGTACAAGTGCATATGTGGTGGCTGGTGTGTGGCCTGGGTGTCCAAATGCACCATGCCGTGTCAGAGTCCCTGCGCACGTGAGACAGGATTGCTCTGTGCCTGCAACTTAGATTACATCCAGCATTCAGAGGTGTTCAGTACACAGGAACAAAACACGCAAATGTAATAGAGTTGGCAAGATACAGTCATAGCAGATCACACAGCAGAAGCTTTCTGAGTATTTCTGGAAACAGGAATTTTTCTTTTCTTCTCCTTTTCCAGGGGAGGAAATGGCACTTCTCAAAATAGAAGTTTTCATTGTCATATAACATAATAAATTCTTTGACTCTTTTTGGCCCCCAATATATCTAACAAAATGAAATGCACCTAAAGATACAACCTTTGTTTGGAGGTTTTCAGCTTGAGAAGCCTGAGAAGCCATATTTTCACAGAGTTTGGAGTCACTTCAGGTAAGGAGAGAGAAGACGAGATTGTATTCAACCTTAGGTATAGCAACAATGATTTCTACTCTTGCATTGCAGTAATAAGCCTTATTACTTGTCCCAGGACATTTCATGAGATGCAAAAATATTGGTGGGACCTTTCCTCTAAGCTACATCCCTGCTGGCACTCGGGGGGGCTGATACCATTTGTACCACACACCTCAGCAGTGACAGGCAGTGACTTCCAGTCGGACACAACTGAGGATTTCCTCAGAGCCCCCTGCCAGGAGCACCCATCATCGCCCCTCCTGGCCCTACAATCTTTCTCACAGCTCCCATTTTATAACAGCTGTTAAAGTTCGACTAGCTGTCACATGAAAGGGAGCAAGCACACAAGAGTAAGGGCAGCAAACTGAAATGTGGGGGTGTTCAGGAAAAAGGAGGGGAAGAAAGAGGAAATTCATTAAATGAAAATCTGGCTGCTGCAAAATCTCTTAGTACATTAACCCAGCATGGGGTCTGAATCTCTGTTGCAAGGCCCTGACTGTGTCCACTGTTGCTTCATTACTATTTTATTGATTTCAGAGGGGAATATAAATCCAGAGCAGCCTGAGTGCCTTAGCAAAACACAGGGCTGACAAAGTTAATGTGCTAAAAGAAGGGTCATTTTGGAATCAAAACTGAACTAAAGTGAGTCTATAATGTACTGTAGTTTGTCTAAAAGGCATCTCCATTTAAAATTATGGTATGTTATAACTTTCACCTCTTCCAAAGAATCTAAAGAACATGGAACAATATAAAACTTCGTTTAAGCAGAGAAAACAGCTCCTTGAAGCCAAAGTGATTGCATAGTTTCCCTAAAACAATGTTTTTAGCTCAAAAATCATTTAGCACTAGGGGAGTTTATTGTCACTACCGAAATCAAATCTCTACCAGTAGAGACCTATAACAGAGGTCCTCCCAATAGGCAGTATTATAAATTGATATTACATCTGGTATTATTTAATTAACTAATATTATAAACTGGGCCACTCAGAGGGCTGATTGCCAATTTTGGGGGATGCAGTTAAAAAGGGTTTCTGCCAGTTTATCGCCTTTGCACCCCTGGGACTGCTGAGCTCCCACTTCAAACAGAGAACAGAATTCCTTTGCCACTCACTAAGCACTGCATCATCCTTGAAGTCACTTAGCTGGGTCCTACATACACAAAAAAATTTAACATCCAGATTGTTATAAGAAAGTGAAGGCGGTTTGGCATTTTGACACCAAACACTGATAGTTTTGTGAACACGTGTGAGTTTCTCCTGTGGAAAGGAATGCAGAACCAGAGGAGTTCTTGTGGCTACTGAACTGGAGGTAAGTACACTATTTTCCATCAGTCGTTAACCTCTTTACCCTCTGCCTTTGCTCCAGATGTTTCCTTTCCTTCCTCAAACTTCTAAAGTGAAGTAGCAGCATGTGAGAAACCCTGCAACAGGAGAAACTGGAGGAATCCAATGTACAAAGAAGATCGTGTTATGTTGGGACCAATGCTCACGTCTCAGCAAATACAAGTACATGAAATTTTATATATTTATTTAGAAATGAAGCACAGGCACAGTGCCAGGCCATTTGGTTATGGCAAGGTCTTCAGGAAAAGTGCACCTTTTGCTAAAGACCTTGGACTAAAACTGTTGCTATGTAAGGCTTAGCAAAATTCTGTAGCCAGCATACATGGAATAAAACAACCCCTGCAGCATCTCATTCTGTCTTCTAACAGGTTTAAAAATGCTTTAAAAAGCCTTTGGAGCTATTTATTTTTCTTAATTGAGGTCCTGGCAGTCATATAAATGCACATCCATTTTTTAACCTGACCAAGAACTTGGTCTCATCTACTTCTAAGTTCCACTGTTTAATCACAAAGCTGCATGGAAAAACATTTTGGTGTTTCTGTTTTGAATTTCCCATCCTTTCCTTGTTCTTACTCCAGGAAACAGAAGTTCCTATTCGTCTTCCCTGGACTTTTGTTTTCAGATCATTTTGATTTTCAGAACATATAATTTCACTGTGTTCCCCCTGATTTGTGTCTGTTTAAAATATCTATGCTTTTTTATTACTTTTGGTGAGAAATATTTTTTTTAGGCTTTTGACCACTACTATTGATTTTTTTTAGACTCTTTTGATTTTGCAGTAATACTTTGAGGACAGAGGCAGAGGAGAGAAAGAGAAGAGAGCCACACTTTTGAATTGCTCCCTGAAGGACTCTCTCCATCCCCTCTGTAGGAAAACCTACTGAAATCTTATGAGATTTCTTCCCTACAGCTGTATTCGAACACAGGTTTGTATTGCTGTGTGTAAAATGATGCCCAAAAACCCCTAAAGTCAGAAGATAAACCAGACAAGTCTTCCAAAAGTGGCATGCTGAATTAACCAGATCCTGACAAGAGTTGTGCATCAAAAAATTCCAAATAAAAGTAATGAAAGGAATCAATATAAACTCTTTCTTGCATATTTTAATTTTAAGAACCATTAAAGAAAATAAAACCGTGCAGAATCTATGCATTCAAAACCCCATAATTTAATTCTAAAAGTCTGTCAAAATTAAGGAAGCCTAAATATTAAGTGAAAATTACATAGCAGGCAGTAAAATAATTTAGCAAATAGCTTTGTTTCCACAGAAATCACACACGAAATTGAAAATACAAATGAGCATAGCTCTGTAACTATTGTTCTGGTCCTCATTAATGCATCATGCGATATGACAAAATATAGAGAGTTTCATTGATTTTAACCAGAAAAATGTACTTATACAACATTTAATTCAGCTATTCCTCTATTATCCATGAGTTACCTCCATGTCCACTGTATGTAAAAATACATGCAGTGATGTTTGTAAAAAGTGTAAAAAGAATGTAAACTTTTCAAAATTTAAGAGAAGTTTAAAATCCAAAATATCTGCAGAAGTATGTCCTCTGAATGTATCTTCCTATTCTTTCTTTATATCCTACTCATTTTCTTATCCTTCTTCCCCCTTCTCCCCCAGGGAAAAAACTCAGGAGCTGGGTTTTTCAAAGATCACCACAGAAGAGACAACTCTGCTATTAATGAAATAACTAAGTGGTTTTGAAAATGCCATTCTAAAAATAAGGAGGAAAACCTTAGATTCATTAATACATAAACATGTCTGAGTAAAGAAAAAGTCACTGGAAGCCCAAAGGAATTTGGATATTGAATTTTATTCTTGAGAACTCGAATTATCGGATTGGCTAACTGGAGAAGTGGAAACATGTTTTTAAATTTGCCTGTTTTTCCTAAATATGTATTTCACTTGTTTAAACCACACAGAGTGGTGCTCATTAAGTTCTGATCTTTTTCTTATACATAAAAATATCAGCACTTATTGTTGCTGTGGTTAATGAAACCTTGGTGATACCTCTGGTCAGGGTCAGTTGCAAGGATAAAAATTCTGTTTCCAAAAGCTGTATGTGCCCAACAAGATCTGTTTCATTGCTAATTACATGAAAACTGCACACAATGGCGCTCTCCTGTGTAACTCACACAACATTGCAATCCATCATCATGGACATTGGCTGTGTATTTGACACTTCCCAGCATGAACTGTGGTATCTGAGACCTAAAAGAGCCAGTGACTGAACGTGGAATTAAAACAAACAAAACGGAGCCTCTCCCGGTTTTGCATCAAGCTGTGAATGCAGAGCAGGCCACACTCAAAAAGTCAGTGCAATGAAATACATATGATCCCACTAAGGAGAAGGATATTCAACATTTTTTCATGAGTTTTCTCCTTCTTTTCCACTGGGAATCATCTGAGCAACTCAAGCCCTAGAGTGAAGCCTATAAACCACTGGTGTTTAGTGACCATCTGCACCAGTAGTTCCATTATCTGTGGTTGGAGATTGATTTTCCTTTTCCTTGTGTTCACTTACCCTAATGCCCCAGAGTCTGCAATGGAGCCAGTAGCATATAATGCAAAGACAGCTTTTAAGACATCAAAAGTGAAAGCATCAGGAGTATCATCATATTCTGAATCTTTTGTAGTAGCTTTTTGTCTAATCCTACTGTAACAGGAATCCACCGATGGTGGCTAGGCCCCTCCTTTATGAAGCTTAAGTGCAGAGGTCAGAAGAGCTCTGCTTTCCTCAGAGGAAGGTGCAAAAGTCTGTTCTATATGGCTCCTTTATGAAGAGGGTGCCAGTCTTCTTTGCACCAATTTCATATCAATTTCATACAGGACCAGTAACCCGGAAGGCACAGAGGACACTCATTTGGATCAACCAGCAGAAGGTTGTCTAAGAGTTCCAGACCTCAACAGCTCTTTTCAGAGGTGTGAATAGTGCATTCAAAGTCAAGTAGTATTGCCATTCCTTAGCCGTTTTCAGTGATTACTGTAACTCCTCTTAGGAAATGTTTCTTTTTTCCCTCAGTGACATGCCAAAGGCCCCCACAAATACCAGGGAAAATGAACTCATTAATTGACCATCTAGGAGGAGAACTGAAACTGGTGGGGCACACAGACCAGGTTCTAGAAAGGGCTGGACATGCAGCAGCTGCCATTGTTCCCAGCAAACTGGTCTTAGCAGAACCTGACGGATGCAAGATTTTTAAGAACCTGGCTACCTATTTAGGTACCTAAAATGGGATCCAAAGCCTACAAATTGTCTCTTTGTGTCTAGTCAGTTTAACTATTTAGACATTTCCTCTTTTATCACCCCCAAGAAAACCTCACAAAACAAAACGATGTGAAGAGAGGAAAAGTGTGGCCTTTCAAAATGTTATACAATGTTCCCCCTGAGAGACCCAGAAAAATTCAAATCTCCTTCCTGTCTGTGCCTAAAAGTACCTCCTACACACCTGAGACTCTCAAATTGCTTCTCAGCACTTCTGAGACTATAAAGACACTTGTGTGCCTATAAAGACTATACATGGAAGAAGACACAATAAAGCAGATATCAATTATTATGCCTTTGATCATACAGTATATTCAAAGTGCATTCTTCATCCATGGTCTCCTGCTCCATGAGAGTCACACCTTGATAATATACATTATTACTATCTCTGTATAGTAGATGTATGATAATATTTCCACTTCATGATGGAAATTATAAGTGTTGCTTGAAATACAATAAAAATGTGGCTTTATTATTGTTCAAAATTTAAGGTATAAATAAGAGTTTAAAATATTAATATATTCATAATTAGATTTTCCTCCAGTTTTCTCTCCACAATGTGAGCTAGTGATGCTCTCAGAGAAGAGGGAACCTAAGTTTAATACATTCTCTCACCTCTAAGGTTTAGAACATGCTTTTTTGCATCATCTTCTTGCTTTAGCCATTAGTACCAAAGGACATTGCTGTCCAGACCTTAAATTTATATAATTTAACAGAAGTGGAGTGATTGTAGTGTACAAAACACCCAAAAAGTTAGTGAGAACCGAGTTTCTGGTCCAGTAATGGCTAAAGCCTCCTAAATCAGGAACAAAGATCTAAATCAAATCTAGATCGACCACCATTGCCTCTGCCAGAAGCGTATTTTCTCAGTGTTCTTACTACATCTTAAAAACCAAAAGGGAGTGCACTTAAATTGAAAGACTACATTTTTTTGTTTGCTAAAAAGGAAATATTTTGGTTTCAGCATATATAACTCATCTGTGGAACTCATTGCCACATGTCAGCACTGTGTACACAACAGGATTTTTAAGGAGTTTAAAGTTCTGAGTGGTGACTAAGAACCTCACAGATGCATCAGACAAGATATGTAATATATATATAATGGACATAAAAGAGCAAGCTGCTGCTTTCTTCTAACTTATAAGAATTAGAGGGAAAAAAATCTTTCACTTTGGGAGGGTGGTGGCATAATTGACCATTGATTTTCTTGTACCTTTGTCTGGAGCATTGGCCACTGTCAGAGAAGAGATGCTGGGCTCAGCTCAATCATTTATTTGATCATTACTTTGTCAATAAAAAATAGCAAGTAGAGTAAAACAGATTTTTTTCTTTAAATAGATACTTATACAACAAAGAGAAATAGTAGCTACACAATGCTTAAGTCAATAAAACAAAATTCCATAGACTTGTGAAATTAAATATTTTTATTTTGTTACAAAATTTTTCTGACAGACAAGGGACAGAAATAATTATTGTTTATTATGCTTATAATTTCTTTCCTGGTTTTGAAATATAAGAAAATCAAGAACTTTCAAATATTTAGCTTCCAAAGGTTTTTTAACCACCTGACTTGGAGCAGATATTTAAAATTAGATCTTCAATGTCCTGTGTGAGTGCTTTAAGTACAATCCCAATTTCTTGTGTTAGAGCTCTTCTCTTTCCATAAATATTTAAACACTACTATACAATAGTGAAATATTTATGATAAATTTCAGAGATAAAATGTTAAACCACTCTTTAGTTGGATAATAAAGGATCACTTATTTTTATAAGTATATTTAGTGCCCATTATCTACTGATTATCAGTGAGTTTATTAATTTTAATCAAATTCCAAGCTTCTCCTATTTTTCCCTTTTCATGTTTGCTGAAATTTGTACTATTTTACAACACATTTCTTGCAAAAACAAAATAGCCCTTCAGAAAACACCTAACAAATTGTATTGCTACACATCCTATATAGAAATCACGTGTAGAATTTAGGCTATAAAGGAGAAACAGGAATCTTTTCCTCCTCATGTTCAAAGCTCATTTCATACATTCATCTATTTTAACAATGTAAGAGGCAACTGAAAGAGGGTAGATTTAGGTCAGGTATTAGGAGGAAATTCTTTACCACAAAGGTGATTAGGCACTGGAACAGGATTCTCAGAGGAGTCTTGGAGACCCCACCCCTGGAAGTGTTCAAGCCCAGGCTGGAAGGAGCTCTGACCCACCTGTGGAAGGTGTCTCTGCCCACGATGTGGGGGTTGGAACAAGATAATCCATTATGTTCCCTTCCAACCTGGGCCATTCTATGTATCTTCTCAAATAGTATTTTCTACTTAATATTGTATAGACCAATAACTTGTAGCTGAATACAGCACAGCTTTTGGCAAGGTTTATAGCCTTTATTTGATAACCCCAGGAAACACAGAATCCACTAGGAATCTGTTCCAATAGCTAACCACTGTCAGGAATGTGCCTTCTTTCTCATGTGGAAGGTATTAACACATGCAGAAGATCTGAGGTAGCCTATTGCTATGGCAAACTTCAGAACTCATGGAGATAGAAAATAGCATTTTTATGTGTGTAAATAAATGAAATCTGAATTCTGTCCTCTTAAAATGTAGAACACATAAGAGCAAGTAGTGTAGAAAGAATTATTTTTTTCCTCTGAAACAGTCTTTTACACTAGAAAATGATTAATGAATTAATAGCAAGCAAATGGCTCTTGTGGCTAATGAAGTCTTGGGAATGCAAGTAGCACTGCCTGACTCATACATATCCACTGTCTGCATTTTCAGCACTATAGACATTGATGAACAGCAGGTATGAATTTACCTAACAGAGACCCTCACCCATGCATGTGCTTTATAGGTGTTCATTAGCATGGGGAGAGTGTCATACGTTTCACACCAGATTCTTCCCTCAAAGACAAGGCCCTGAGAAACAGAGGGTTCTTACCCTAATTAGCCCACCAGAAGGATGTATCCTTTCTTCATTACAAGAAAAAAAAATTAGTGGATGGGGACACAATTCTCAAGTAGTTACAGAAGGAGTAGCTGCTTGGCTCGTGTTGTCATTTACACCTAGCAGTAAGAAGGAATATTGAGGAGAGCAAGGTTCACTGTATGTGCTCTCAGGTCTCTGTCCCTTGCCAGACCGCAGCGAATTTGCCATAATGTAAATGTCAGTCGTGTGGTTGATTTCATACCCTGCTGCCCACAGACAACCACATCAAAATAAATATGCATGCTATGGAGAATAGCACTTTGCCCTTTGTGAATTCCACAAATGCTGCTTTGCTGGTTTTGCAGCTCTGTGGCTGTGTATTTTTTTGCAGACTGGGAGGGAAGTATTCCTGAGCCTCTCACAGCTTCCCCTTACACTTCTAACTCACTGGGAACACCTTGACTCAATCATCCCCTTAGATCCCGGAGATCTTAAGGGACTTGGCAAGCTGTCCCTCATGCCAGCAGATCACAGTGTGTAGCACTCCTGAATTTCACAGCACCCCCCATTCTTTGTTGTGAATATCTTTCCTGCACCAGCTATGATTTAAAAAGTGGCGTGCAAGCTGCTGACTGTTTATATGCACATGGACTGAAATTGATCCAGAACCATTTCCTATGTGTCTTATGACTTTGGCCTCCGAACTGGAAACAAACACGTGAAGGAAATAAAGCTGCTGTTGCCCAGGGAAGGATCATCCTGCCCTGATGGCAAATGTGTGGCAACAGCCAGGGGAGTTAGAGATGGGATGTGTCCAGGCTGACAAAGTGTCCCTCACTACAATTTGGCGAGTAATTACAAATTCAACGTAACATGTGAATATTAACTACCTAAAACAGTGTCCATGAAACACATACCTCCACGGTTCTCCAGGTAAAGAGATCTTCTCAAGAAAAGAGTAAAAATTTGACTGTTATGCAGAATGTCTGTAAGCCTAAAGAAGAGAAAGGTCCCTTTTTCTTCTAAGACCATGTGTTTCTGCAGCTTCTCTGAGGAGCACACAGCTGTTTGGCTATGTTGCCATTTTGCCTGATGAGTATTCAACTGTCTGGCAGAGCTTGTGGGCCGAGGCCAAACTTTGCTGCTTATACTGGTGTTTACTGTATTCTTTCTAAATTCCTTTTATGAACTATTTTACTATGTATGCAATAATACTCTGCTTTGCTTGAAAGATTCCAGGAGCTTTATTTTGCCTCCCCATCTCCTAATGTGAGGAATGCTGGTAGTAAAGGTCACACAGCCTTTCCCCTTTAATCTTCAGCTGAATAAAATGTAGGAAGAAACAGGAGAGGTAAGGAAACAGGGAGACAGAAAAGAAAAGTTGCAAAGGAGAAAAAAAGAAAATGAAACAGCAAATAAATAAATATGGAAATGAAATAAAAAAGGCAAAAGAAAATACATGGCAACAAAGTTGAAATATAGTTGCTTGCCTCTTTAAATTCTAAAATTACTCCACAGCCTCATAATAGGATTAATAGGTTTCAAAGGACTAATAATCACTAGTATGACTGAATGCCTTTAAACTGGCTCTGCTTAGTCAACCTAGGAGGACTTTCTGCTCCCCTGATTGCCATACACACGATCCCTTTCTTTGTGAGCTCTAACCTTTCATGGGTCATTTTTCTTCATGCCTTTCTCTTTGCTTTCCTTCTCTGAACTCTAAGGCTTCTCTTTTCCTCCATGCTCTGAAGTCTCTTTCCCTCACTTTCTGCTCCAATTCCCGCTTCTCTCTGATACAGGGACACAAACGTGCTGCCTGAGCACTTTACATGGGTACTCCTGAGAACTTCCCTATGAAGATGGCACTAAACTACATCACAAAGACTAAATTCTGCTAGTGCCGTAACCAAATATTGCAATTTTCTCCAGTCTAGTGCACCTTTCCTCACTGCAGTGTTGGCCTTTCATGTCACTGTTAGTTGTTTGCCTTTGGCACAAATTGGATGAGGCAGAGAAAGTCTACTATTACTCAAATCCTGCTGCCTCACAATCAAATATGAGGTCTCATTAAATTCCTCTTACAACACTGGGTTTGGTAGCTTCCTTATCTCTAGTAACCAGACATCTCTCCCAGTTGTTATTAAGTTCACTAACAACCATTGGTAAGAAATGCTGAAGTCAAATTGCATATTTTATATGTGAAAAATCACATACTGAGTTCAGTTCTGTCTGTAAGGAAATGTATTCTTAAGCAAGCTTTGCTGATTGCACATAACTCTTCCTTTTTCTGGCATTCATTCATTTTCTGAAAGCCTGAGCAACAATCTAAATGCTTAAAGACCCACCTGGATGGGCAGGAAAATGACAGGCACATGGGACAACCACTTCTGAACCAGGATTCAAAAGTGTGTCTATCCTAAAAAGAGAAGAAGCAGATATACCCCCCATTTACTTCACTGAACTGAGTGTTAGAACTTTTTTGTTTTCCTTTCCCAACTCATCAAACTTTGAAAACCATTTTAATTTTGCAGGTGTGGCACTTGCTTTTCCTAATAATAAGCATTCAGGTGCAGATAAAAGCTTCAAGTGCTTTTATTCTTTTTTTTTTTGGTTGCAATTTGTTTGTTTAATTCATCATGGTCTTTGCAGTCTATGAATTGATGCACCATTCTCCTTTTGCTGGTCTTAAGATTCCTTAAAAACAAATATATAAGGCTCATTGAGATTCCCCAGGAAGTAGGTAGCAAGTAGATAGTAGGTTCACAAAGTGACAATTCACACAATTCTGCTTGATATGAAATTAAACACAGGACACTGAAGTTAGCAGTTTACAGGGGAACAAAACTGAGCTACACAGCTCCTCTCGTGAGGAATGAGCTGTAACACCCCTACATCCAGCTCAGGAAGTCTGTCAGCCTTAGGTTGTGGAAGCCTGGAGCATATGCAAATGAGAAATTATTCTGCCCTGCTTGGTCTTTATATTCTTCCTCCTGTGGCAGGTAGACTACTGAGTTGAATGAACTTTTGACCTCAACCATTACAAACCCATTTATATTCTGAAGCTTTGTAGTGCCCTGGACTCCCCTACACACTGGGAATTCTCACTTTTCTTTCAACCTCGTCCCAGATACTTTGTATTGACCAGTGTGTTCATGGATGTTGGAAAGTATTTGAATTAACTTCCTAGTGTTGATTCTACCTATAGATTTATGTATAGATCTTAAATGGACTTTCCAAGAATATTTGTTAAAAAGTAATTTGTTTCAGTAACTAAAATGCCATGAGACTTTCCTAGTAACCTAGTAAATTGGTGTATGTCTGAGCAATTAAAAAAGTTGGGATAAACATCTCTCAGAATAATTCTGATGTACGGTAGGCATCCTTTACACCTAATTTCTAATATCAGATGTAAGATTCAAATACAGCCCCCCTTAACTGATGGCCTGGCAGTATCAGTTTCCTCCATGTGTGCTTGCTTTCCTTAGCAGTAAAGAGTAGTACTTTCCTTTCCCTTCTTTAAAAGAACTGACAAATTTCAGAGCGAACTTAAATTAAAAAAATTTCTGAGGTACTTGATATTTCTTTTTCCATCTGAGCAAGATAAGCATTTATGCAGGAGCCTTAGCAAAAAATAATAAATAAAAATCCCATATGTTACTCTTAAGGACAGAGGTTTTTCTATGCCTTTCCATACTTCATCCCCATGCCAAGTACAAACCAAATCTATATAAATGCACATATACCATTACAAAATCAAGGGGTTTGACACATACAGAAATGATAAATCCTGCTCTAGAAGCAGTCAAATGACTCAAAGATCACTGATAAGAAGAAGGCATTAAAGGCAGCACATCCTTGCCATACACCAACAAGATTTTCCCTGCTGAGTGACCTACCTCAACTAACCGTCAAAAAGAATTAGTCTCAAGGGAATGTTTTGCTTATAGATTTATAAATGTTGACAATAATCCTAAATGGATGTTAGGGGAATTGACAAATCTCAGCATTTTTCTTGATGTATGTGTGCCTGGGGGAACTTTGGAGGCCCCAGCATTCATTAAAAAGAAGCAAGCCATTGACAGCTGACAGGGAAAGACAGGTAGCATAGCTAGAAAAGTAGAAGCTATTTGTTGACATAAAATTGTGAAGCATAACCTAATAATCTAGTATTTTCTTCCACTGTTGTTTCTAGGCTCACTGAAAGTGTACAGACCATACAGCCCAGTGTGCTTAGTGAAACAATAAATCTGCTTACTCTATAAATGGCTTTATTGTCAAAGTTTGAATGCTCAGGAAAATAATGTAGGCCAGATAAAAGCTGGAATTAGTGCTTTAGTAAGGATCTGGGGGAAGCTGAGGGATGTATTTTTGTTTTTTCTCTGTATGCATACATGTTTTTTTTTTCCCCAGAGGTCACAGCACATGTTAAAACAGCATCCTCTGGAAGAAAAGAGTTCTGAGCTTTGCTTCTTATCTTGACAGAAGTTAAATAAGGGGAAAGAAAACAAATGAGGAAACTCAGAAGTTTGATTCTAACTTTGTGTTTGATTTTGAGCTAAATTATTGCTGGGACCACTGACAGGGAAACTTGCAGAATTTATCCAGGAGTCTGAAGAACAGCTTTGATTAATTTTCCTTGAAAGTGTATTAATTACAACTAGCTTTTCTACCTAGCAAGCTTCCACTTAAATATGATTTGATAGCAAGTGAAAACTAGAAAAATATGACAATCTGAGATACCATTTATGGATTTCTTTTCATAGTGAAATGAACAAAAATACTGAAAAATAGAATGGCAGTTACTTCTATTGATAAATAATATTTTCTAAAGGTTTTAAAAAACATCTTCAGAGATTGATTGCTAGCACTCTATAATCCAGATTACTGTGAGTGTATTTGTACGTGTGTGTTTGAAAAGACTGAAATACCTACACGGTTATACATAACATCCCTAGGATGGAAATGTCAGCACGTCTCGTCTCCTATTTCCTACTGCCAGAGGGCACTTAACAGCAAATTTTGCAGTATTTCATTGAATCCAGTTTTAAACAAAGGTAGCAACAGGTCCTCCAGCACCCCTGGGGCCCACAAGAACACATTTATTTCCTCTCTTCCGCATTTCCCCTTCTCTTAAGGAAAGTGGTTAAGCAGCAGTAGGAGTCACAGCAGTAATACAGACCATGTCCTGCTATAGGAAGCAGCATAGATAGAGACTGATCATACTTCTAATGTTAGAAGGCAAAATAAAAGACAAGAAGATAGTTATTTAGAGAGGAAGGAAACTGAGAAAAACAAATTTGGTGATTCTGGCCAACATTATATGGAAAGTCTATGCAAATCTGGGAAATAACTCAGATCTCTGAGTTTGTCCTTTGACACTATCTGCTTGTGCTGCTCCATTCTCTTTTGTTGTTTTACTCCACCCTATATTGTATTCCTGACAAATATTAATAGAGTTTCTGTGTCCACTTCCCTTCACCGGGGTTAATACTCTACCCAGGCTGACCAGAGGTCTTGAAGCTGATATTCAGTGGGACTTTCACAGTTAATGTGCAGCAGAAGGAAACTACATATTGTTTCTTTTTTTTCCTTTTTTTTTCCTGAGAGTTTCTCCTCTATCACAACCATTTCTGTGATGTTTTCCTGGTTTTATCTGTTAACTATGTGTCAATAACTAAAACCAGTGTTTGAACGAAAGCCCTACCAAATCGTGACCATTTTTTTAGTGAGGCAATAACATGTTTTTGAATGGAGCCCCAGATGTCTTTTTAGGATGCACTGTAAACTTATGTTTAATTTCCTGTCTACTACCAGCCTTAGTCCATCAGTATTGCCCTTGCTTTCACAGACTTCTATATATCATGGATTATTTGTATTTTGGATTGTTTTCGTCAAGAAGTAATAGCTTCCATTTTACAGCCTGACACTCAACATAGTGCAACACATACTTATAACTTTAAACTTTTTTTGTGTTATTTTTCTGGTTTCAGCAATGCTTTTTTTCCTTCATCATGAGGGTACATATGGAGGCTGGTTGTAAAGAAATGGTCATATGGGTAAAATCCCAAATTCCTAGTAGGTGGGTGAAGCACTTTACTTCTGTCACCACTGACCCACCCATCCCTATATCCTGTTTTCAGAGACAGAGTTCAGAGGCACCAAGGTACAACCTGGCTCAGCTGCCCATTCAGTTTAATGGAACCTAATGAGTTCTCAAACTGATGGATTTTCATGAAACTCCTGACCTTAGGAGGAAAATTAAGTTTTTAAGGAAAAAAAGTACGTAGTGGAAAGGTTTAGTATGCGTGTGTATATTGGAGAAGGGTTTATAACAAGGCTTTATGCTTCACCTATTGTGTTAAATTGATAGCTCTCACTGACTCATATATTTTAGTTACTGACACTTTTAGCATCTGACACACCCCATTCATGAGAACTTTGCCTCTTCTACAAGATGGTAACCCATCTCACGCTTTGAAATTAGGCCTCTGACTTAAGATATTACTTCATCACTTGTAGAGGACAAGAAATATCCTCATTTGAAAATTGGTGGAGAACAACCTGAGGTGTCTGCTGGCCCCCACTGATTGTAGAGGGCTTAAGCATTTCCTTCTCCATCAGAAGCCTAACTTAAACCAGCTACCACAGTGTGAGATGTCTCCCACCAAACTGTTTGCTCTTATTCTTAAACAAAACATTTTTTCATCTCACCAAACTCTTTTAGCTTTGATGCTGTCTTGATTTGCCTCTGATAGCTAACAGTCACTGGGCTACAGCCCCTGAAGCCCAATGTGAACAACTTCCTTGCTCCCACAAAATTAATTTCAGATATTTTGTAGCTAAATGACATAAGAAATCATCTTCATTATGGGTGTAATTCATTATGAGTGGGCTAACACAAGGACCTCTGTGTCCTTTCAAGTCTTACGTGGGCCAATGGGGCAGGACTTCACCCGGAGTGAAGAGATGTTTGAATAGCTGTACCAGAACCAGGCAGCATCTGTGTATGAAGCAGTGAAACTGCAGCAGGCCCCAAGCCCCATGTATTTTGGATCTTAGGGGAAGCCCTTTGCCTCTGCTTTCACTGCTAGGAAAGCTTGGACACTTAAGCGTGGAGTCCCATATTTCAAATTAAAAAAGGCAATCAATGACAAACATTTTTTTAGCTTTTTTGAGGAGAGAACACATTACAGAGAACAATCATTTGCAGCTCTATGATCCAGCTTTTAACTCCTTTCTCTCATTTCCTACTCGTGATGTCTTGGCAACTGTTTCTGCTCCAGGAGGTATTTTTTCCTCCCTCTCCCACTCCCTCTGAAGTCTCCACACATGCCAGGAAATACGCAGGCACTGCCTCCCCCCATGCCCTGCCCCTGGGGGCGAGGCACCCCGGGCCAAAGGTGAGGAATGAATCCCAGGAGATTTCCTCGTGATTACCAAAGGTGAGTGATGGAAACGAGGGAACATTAGAAACGATTGCAGGAAACAGATATCATTATCTTTCCTAGTTTCTCATAACAACAACAGTTACCTGGGGCACACCAGACATTTTACTTCATGTAGCAGCTAATTATCAGAGACCAGCAGTACAAATACTGACAGCAGCTGTAGCTTGTGCAGAGATCAGCCCTGGCTTGTGTTCTTTCCACCCACTATCTCTTCCAGACCTGGTTTGTAATTCAGGTTATATCGCTTCAAAGAATTTGACCTTCCTCTCTGTCATCCAGCTGCAACACACTGAAGCAAAGGCAATGGGCTTACATTGAAGTGGAAGAGAAATCAGTTCAGAGATTTAAATGCCCAAAGGAAATAGTTTTTCCTTCTTAGAAAATCATTCCCTATCTACTGCTAAAGGGTGCTGCCTGGAAGCACAGATGATCTATTTCTTCTACATACATAAAAGAAGGGTTTAGATGATACACAAGAGATGTTTTTTACATATTCAGCAGAATTATTCTCAGGCGAACATATTATCTATTGCTGCTGCAAACTAAAAATAGAAGTGTTAGTGTTTTGGATTTAACTGATTCAAACACTGCACGAAGAGAAACAGATTCCCCATTTCTGGGACTCACACGGCGAACAACTAGCATGAAAGTTTGAAGCAACACAACCTGCAGAAACAATGGAAGCATCACAAAAACACCTTGTGGGAGAGCAGGGAGGATGAATGCTGCAGATCACTATCTATGGCATTCTTAATACAGGATTTTATTTAAATATATATTTTTTTACCATTACTTTTCTCATTTTATAATCCAGCACATAAATGAGACATCTACATGAGGCTTCCCAGTATCTCCTGCTGAGTTACTGAAATCTGCCAATACCTTCCTGAATGCTGTGACAGAAGAGTGGAACTTTCCTCAGTGTGCAATTCCTACATGCAGAAACAGGAGTATTGATGTACATCTAACACGAGAGACTCCCGAACTGCTGCCTGTGGGCTGGTGGTGATCCACATCATCACCTCTGACCTGTAGACACACGTCCCATACACGGTGTTTAAACTGAATGATAAAGGTGCACCGTGATTTTTGCTGATGACTGACATTCGTTCAGAATCCTAACAATTTGGGAATAACTATTTGAGACCTGTCATTGATCAGCTGTGAGCAAGATGCTTCACCTCTGTGTGCCTTTGTTTCCCTTCCAGCACCATCTGCTTTGCTTAATTAAAGCGAAAGCTCTTCTCTGTAAAGACCTTCCCTTCACAGGCATTTGTGAAATGCTTTTCACAGTGCACCTCCGAATTCATTCAGGACGCAGAGCTGCCAAGCTAACATTGATTACTACTATTAACAATCTCTGTTTTAACTTGTCAACTATGACAGCAGTATTGCTAACAGCATAGGAAACTAGAATCCTAAGAAGCAAAAAACTAACCAAAATTTAACATGAAAAAGGACTCTGTTCTGTTTGGGGTATTGCCCTTTCAATCAAATATAAAAAGAATCCTTACATCCAAATGTGTATGCTAAACTATCATGATCTTCTGCAGATTGCTGTGGAGTGTAGCAACCTCTGGGTGTGTAGGATACTTCAAAGCACTTTGCTTCTCAAAGCACCATTTTTCATACAGTCATTTGCATGCAGTTTTACAGCCTTGTTTTTTCATAGATGTTTCAAAATGCTAATTTTTGCCTACTCTGCTATAATCTACTTAAGAGTTTGGGTGGGATCTTACACAAGGGATGCAAGGAATGTACAAGGGATAATATCTGGAAGAAATCAAAGGCAAAGGCTGTTGCCTAGTTTTAGCTGCAGAAATAAAGCTGTTTCAACGCAACCCTAATTACAGTTTTGTGGTGCTTTGTCGAGCCTTGCTGATAAGTTTCCGTGGTAAACAGCTCTTTATTGTTCTTTCACATTCAGTCACCATGGCAACTAGCATTTTAGGGTTTGATCCTGAGAGATGCCAAGCACCTGCTTCTGTGACAGTATCTATGGGAGAGGAGGATTCGAGACGTCTTATAAGATCAGTCCTTTCAATGACAACAGATTCACTACAGGAAAGAAAAAAATTAAAAAAAAATATGAAGGAAAAAAAAGCTTTCGATGTGCCTTTTTGGAAGAAATTGTGAAAAAAAATCACAGGTGAAGCCTGGCCCCAGTCATACCTTGCAAACAATACACAGTATCTGACACTGCTGCTCATGGGTGTAGTGCAATACGAAACAAAACAACATAAAACTCACCTCATTCAAACAAAGCAAAGCAAAACAGAACAAACAACAACAAAAAAAGAGACCTAACGAGCCTAAGGATCTAACTCCAAAGAAATGCAAGTCAGAAACAGAGCCTTAAAATGTCACTACCAAAATGTCGGGAAGATGAATTCCCTTTCATTCATTGCCAAATCCTTCATTGCCTTCCTATTGTAAAAAAAAGATATTGCTTGGGAGGTCAAACTCAGGTGATAAACAGCAGAGCAAATTTTCTATTTTAGCTTCTGAAAAATCCCTCTTTTGTCTTTCCTGCTTACGTTGACCTCAAGCTGTTTGTCAGAGCCTGGAGGAATCACTCAGTTTAGCAAAGAGTAGCTTTTTTTCCTGTACAGCTCCATTTCCTCTGAATTTATCTTGATGTCTCAGTAGGAAGATAGAAGGTTCGTGTCAGCAGTTAGCAGATAGCTTGAATGTAAGCAGGTGTGAACATACCAATTGCTTCCTTATCTGATGCTGCCTGAACACGTTGGAACTAAGCAGGGAATGTCTTTCCTGCCCTCTGGTCCCTCGCCAGCTGTTCTCTCCCGCTGCCTCCCCTGACAGCCCTCTTCACCTGCCAGGGCTGCACAAGTCAGCTGCCCCACGATCCACCCAGGCCAATTCTGCTGCCGTGGGCAGCATTGCTAACCAGGGGAATGTCATCAGCTTGAGGGCAATGTTTGTGTTTTCTCTGCTTCAAAATATTTGTCCGGGTTCTATGTAAATGCAGACCCCCATCTGAGGGGCACAGTCACCTGCATCTGCATTAGCATGGTAGGAGCGAGGCAGCACTTCTTCAGTGACATCTTAAAGGGAGTGAGTCGCCTTCTAGGTGTTTTCATTTCTTGTTAAATGAAAAAAAAAGCATGCTGGGTCTCTATTGGCAAGTCACCTCAATCAGTGGCCCGGCTAATTAGAATGGGGAAGTTATTGTATTCATGCATGTACAACATGGCAAATTTAAGCATATTGTTTTCAATTAGCCCTCAGACTAAAAAAAAGAAAAAAAATTAATAAGATCACGCTGTATAGAAAGAAGTAGTTTCTTACAAGCATATCTCCTGTTCATCTCTGCAAATATGCACAAGAGAAGAAATCAGTTCTTCGGATGACAATTTGGGGACACCTTAACTGCAGTCTTAGTATCTTGGTATTGCTATTAGTGGTAAGGTTATGGCGAGGTTCAAGATCTTTATTGCTTTAAAAGATTTTTCTCAGGACAATACCTTTTTTTTTTTACCTTTCTTTCTTGCTTTCATAGCCCAGGTGTAACAGTAACTGAAAGGAAAATAAAGATTAAGCAATGGCAGAATTGAAACGAAACAATACAGGTTACACACAAACCATGGGAGATGGTTTAGTGGTGGACTTGGCAGTGTTAGGTTAACAGTTGGGTTTGATTTCAGAGGTTTTTTTCCAACACAAATGATTCTACGATTCCCTCTGATCTGGGTCTACCAGTGTGCCATCCTTAAAAATGTGTACTTTCAGATAAAGTCACACAGCTGCCTCCTGGACTACATGACTCTAGAAGTTTATGAAGAAAGAGTATCTCCACACTTACAGCTAAGGCACAGATAGCTCTTGGTCCTGTACAGGGAACTATGTCTAAAAAACACGCAAAGAATATGTGATGGAATATTTATAGTCATCCAGGGTTACCATTAGGGGACTGAGTTAAGACTCTTTGAAATATATGGAAAGACAGGCTTCATGACATTTAGATCAGGAAAACTTCACAAGAAACTAGCTGGAAAAAAGTCCAGTGATCTGGAGTACATTCCCTCTTCACTACTACAGAGAGTCACCTACCTCACTGTAAAGTGTGTCACTATTTAAGCAGTGTTTGTAAAGTGCGGTCCTGAAAGAGATGAAATCCAGTGTTAAAAATGATGATGGAATTAGGTGTAGTTTAGGGTAGGAAGGACAGGTTGACAGCAAAAAAACGTGCTATTTAACATGTCACTAACTTGCAGGTGAGCTGCTGATGGTCAAGTTCTTCTGTCTTCATTAAACCTGTTATGGACTGAAGTATTATTCATGTGTCAATTCACTGACTGGAAAAGCTACATATACAATGTACACAGAGCAAAATTGAGCATTAGAGTGCTACCATTAAATACAAAATAAGATATGACTAAAAATAACTTTTGGCTCATCTTCCAGTAAAGAAATCCTTCTTCATGGAGCAGGATCACCTACATTATTAAACCTGATGCAGTAATGTAGCTCTGCTAGAGAGTGTGCCACCACATACAATAATCCAGCTGCAGCACTGTTCTAGGAAAAGATGGGTGGGTATTCATCCATCTACACACAAAACAGTCACCCCAGCATCTCTCTCTACCAAGAAAGATTGGCCCTTCTAGGGTCCAATTCATCTTATCCTTAAGCAGACTTCTAAAATAGGTTGAGGAATGCCCACAAGTGCCCATTTGATTCACACAGGAGCCTATAATATGCAGAAATTTATGCCCTAAATGTAGGGGAAACAATTTTTACCCTGAATGTCTAGTCAAGATTCTCTACAGTTTGGAACCAAAATTTTCCT
The DNA here is from genome assembly GCA_013399875.1 of Gymnorhina tibicen. Classification (NCBI taxonomy): domain Eukaryota; kingdom Metazoa; phylum Chordata; class Aves; order Passeriformes; family Artamidae; genus Gymnorhina; species Gymnorhina tibicen. The sequence continues at coordinate 187,586 of VXAZ01007749.1, forward strand.
TGTATTTTGAATTTGTGTAATATCTACTAGACCTTAGCTCTAACCAAGGACTGGTGCTTTAGCTCACTTGAGCAATACAGTACTTGAAATTCGATGCTGTTACCTGCCCAGTAGATTCAGGTGAACTTTTGTCTCAGTGCAAAGCTACACTGAGACAATTTGTTAAATGGGTGTAGTCAGTCAGTATTATCACTTCACACTCTCTGCTAAAGTCTTTTCCAGACACAACTGCTCTTGCTTTCTCCCTTCATGAATGTTATTGCTTTGCAAACATTCTCTCTAGAAGGCTGCAGCAGCAATCAGTATATTTACTTCTTTTTAGGTTATTATGGTGTGGAGGCCACAGCCACAGCTAAAAGAAGGTTCCAGGATTATAGCAAATGGATATAAAGAAAAATAGTTGTAATGCAGTGAATATCAGATCATTTAAATGTACAAAGTCCAAAGGTTCGTAGTTATAAGAGTTGCCCAAGTTCTTGTGAACTTATTTCATGCTGTGTACTAACTCTTCTTTTTCACATCCATTTTCCCCTCACAGCTGCATGTAGTCTTAGACAAGGTAGAATCATCATGTCAGCAGTGCATACGTGTGTGCACATCTCTTTTTCTCCTGTTTTCTCTCTAAATATATGTTTATCTCTATGCCGAGCTATACATCTGTTTTATGTGTCCGGGTTGTGTGCGTGGAGAGGCCAATTTGCTGGTTATAACAAGTAAATGGCTAATATTTCCACTAACCCAGTAGTTAGCAGAGCTCTATTCTGAATCTTTTGGCAACTTTCATGATCAAACTGTAGCAGTAGATTTAGTCTAAGAAGTACCTCATCTTTACTCTGTGCAAATTAAACACCAGCTGGATGTGTGAGATACTGAGTGACACCCCCCTCTCCAAGAATATGACCCAGCACTTGGAGAGGAAAAGAAAGATAAAAAGAAAAGGAGACAGAGCTGTAATGCTGTTCTGAACACAGGGGGAACCTCACACAGCAGGTTGCAATCTGAACTGTCCCATTTCATTATGCTACTGGGGCAGACTCCTGCAGTGCATTAAGGTTTTTAAATCATTTAGGAAATATGAAGATATATTGTTATTAAATCATTTCATTACACTTCAAAAACAATTTTCTGATGTCCATTTTTTAACATAATAAAGATTGTCTTTCACCAGCGGGGACTGGCAAGTGTATATAGACTGAGTTTCTGTAATAATATGATTAGTATGGAAATGGAAATGGACTGTAAATAATACTTAGGATGATCTTTTATTCAGCCACATCAAGGAATCACACAAAAGCTTGCTCAGACTGACTTCCATGGTGTACAGAAAACACACAAAAGTTTATCCATAGACGATTTTGCATGATCAGCCTAAAGTTATTCCTAACAAAGATTTATTTCTAGTATACTCTCAGTTAATTTGGTTAATTTTTGTTGAAATAAAGTGAAAATCTTGAAGACACATTTAAATGTGGAAAAAAATGGTTATCAGATAATATTATCTGATTAGTGTCACACAACCTTTATTTTGGAGAAAAATGTATATATTTATGGCAAAATCAATGTGAGTCATATCTGTGTTCATACAACACTGCAAAAGCACACAAAAAACGTTATTCAGAATCCTAAATTCAAAAATCTGTCTATGGAAATTTTTTTTTTATTTCAAAAAACATATACCAAAAAGGAAGAGAAAGCTTTCCTTATTTTGCTTTAAAAGTTGTGATTAATTACTTATAGTTATTTTAAAAAATAGTCCAGTAATTGATGACTAATTAGATTTTTTGTAACATTTATTTACTTTTATGGCAAAAAGTATATGCTGTTGATGCTAATCAGAATTCTCTGCAGTGCATGCAGTTTTCTTAAAGTACATAAGGGAACTTTAATTTCTTATCACTGAGCTTTATTTATCTACAGGGATTTTTTTATGAGTTAGATGCAAACTGAAAATGTCTCTAGGCGTGAAAATAAGTCAGAAGCCTCAACATATATTACTTAAAGACATGAAAAATATAGAAGTGTCACTGGAACTTCATTTGTGCTGCATCAAGAAGCTTTGAAGAAAAGTTATTGGAAAAGGGAAGCCTTTAAAGATCTATGCATTTGCATCACCTCATGTTTTCAAGATACTGTAGGATATAAAAGATCTGTATTTAGACCACCTTATGACTAGATGTATTTTGAATTTCAAACAGCTGGAACTTTATCAGTATTTTCCTCTATCAAAAGTGATTTAGAAGCTGGGCCCCTGTAGGGGAACCACATGTGTGGTGAATTCCTAAGAATTATGCACAGTCATTTTTATTCAGGAACAAAGAAACAGACTTTCAAGAAATAATAAGAAGAAGCTGAATTCATCTTCCCATCCCTTCTTTCTCTTCTGTGTACACTAGATATTTCCAATATTCAACTGAACTCATTAAGGTTTTCCTTGGACTTGGCCTGACATATCCTTGAGACAATCCATGATACAACTTTCTGGAAGATAAATTTCGTAGCTGTTACAGGTGTAACAACACTGAATGAGCACTGCCAGGAGTGTTTTCAAGGCCAAGGTCTTCATGTTGAAGGTCTATCCTTCAAGGATAGCTTAGTGTTTTAACTGGCTTTAAACACTGTCCTAAACTGTTAATAAAATAATAATAATAATAATAATAATCATCATCATCATCATCATCATCTTATTTCATTTCTCTTCTTCACATAAAAATTTAAGGAAGGAAGAAAGAAAGGCAAGTGTGTTGAGAAAAGAGGGTGAAAAAGAAAGAAAAAAAATGGAAGAAAATTAACAGATGCATCAAGAAATTCTAAGAAAACAAACTTTTTAAAAGATTTGGGTTTATTATATCTACTGAACAATTTGTTTTTTAATTGGGGGTTTTTCAATAAATTGCATTAACTGGGGGTGCTAGTGTTGGAGGAAAAATGCAAGAAACTGAATACACAAAGGTCTTATTTTTATCAGTAATAGCATTCCAGTTAGGAACTGTTATTTCCAAACAAATCGAAAAATAAATGAAAACAGTAATGCTACCCCAAAACTTTCATGACTACAGCAGTATTGCTATGAAAGTGCCTGACACTGAAGCTGATTTTTGAAGCTGATTTTTGTTCCTCCCGTATGGAATGGTCATGGTTTAAATAAATTAATATCACTGTAGTTGGATTTGCTTTTTTTTGTTGTTTTGTTTTGGTTTTTTTGTTCGTTTGGGGTTTTTTTTTGTGATGACAAAGGTTAAGAATATGTAGAGGCAAATAAAAACAGAAAAGTAACTGAAATACCCAACACCAACTCAAAAAAGAGAGATTTACCTGTGAAGTGCAGGGCAGGGAGGGGAACTACCAGCACTTTCTTTGATGAGATAGTTCTTGCATTCTGTAAAGTGCATGGATTTAGATATTGTGGTTTGGAAGTCAACGCCTGGAGCTGCTACGCAAATCATTTTCATCCAAGCATTTGCTGATTATTTAGGTAGGGACCATCTACAGTAGAAACTCTTCCCAAGATGTTAATTATGAGATCTTCATGTCTGATAAAGGTCTTTTGTCTCTCACCTCTGTTACCTCTACAGTGGTCCTTGGTCTTTGTAATACCTTAGCTGTTTTGCATGGAATGAAACTTTGTTGTTAACTACTGTTGATCTCTTTTCTTTGATCACAAAGGACTTAAAGTAAGGTGAGATGAATCCAATCACTTGTATGATTAAACAGAAGACATTTCCTTTGTCTCTTTTCCCCCTTTTGTTCCTCATTCCATTGGAATATTGAAGCAAACAATTGCTATATTACAATCAGTTGTCAACTGCTCTGTGTGAAATAGGTATTAAAATCAATGATACATGTACTTTGTAAACTTCAGAATAAAAGCTGTTGCTGAAAGATGGAGAGATGCAGTCATGGCTGTAGGGAACATTAAAAAACAAAAAAGTAAAAATAGATATTATGTACAGGAAAAAATATCTAAAATATTTTTGACAAAGAGGAGAAACAAGGCATCTTCCACACTTATCTCAAAGGGATTTTAATAATTTTTGGTTTGATGTAAATAGGCGCAGAACAGTTTATGGTAGTTTTTTAGATTCTGCCAGAGATTCAAGCTTATCAAGTCAAATAACATCATACATCAAGCACAGTCATCATTTCTCATTGAAAACCTCTGAATCCTAGAGGTCTGTTAGCAATCAATGACAACCGAGCTGGCACAATTCCCTGGAGGAAGCCACTGTCACACCCCTCCTGGCAGCCAAAAGCTGAGGTGGTGAAGGCTCTGTTTGTTTCAGCAGCTGAAGTGGCAACACGGAAGATTCCCAGTGTACTCCAAGTCCGCACTCGGCTGTTGGCTGTACGCGAGAGCTCTCCAGAAGGAAGTCAGGCACATGACACTGTAATAGAGTTTTCAGCTTTGTCTGATTGCATTGCAAACACCACACATATTGAAACACTCTGGCAGCTTCCTAGTGCTCACAGTGAGGAACCTGAACCTTTTGACCTCAAACATCTTATTAAAGCCTTTGCTGGACTGTGTCTCTGCAAGGGAAAAAAACAAGAAACTACTGGACTTTTCTCCTCTATAATTCATTCAAGTAAGCCCTTGCTGAGTAGAGGATCTTGGCTTTGATGTTAAAGTCTCCTAATTGGACGGAAGTGAAGTGTTAGCCTGTCAGGCTATTAGTCTCTCATCAAATACTTTAGGAGGTATCCGAACACTGAAGTTCTCACACTAGTGCAAAGAGAGCATGGAGTGGCCTGGTTTTTGTTAAAACGTTTAAACTTTGCATCTGTCTAACAACTTCCCCAAAATTTAATATACATGGAGTTGTTCCTTGATATTTCTTTCCTTTTATCTCTATCTTTCTCCACTCAGAGCCTCCATCTTTTCATTGCCTACAGCATATCAGCTCCTAATAGGAATGTGGGGGATAACTGGTGTAAGCTGTAAAGCCTTGGGATTCATATTACAGCCCTGACTCAAACCCAGGCTTTGTGTGCCCAGTGGAACCTACCTCTCTGCTGTTTGACTGTGAAACACCTACTTCTGTGGTGGTTTTCCTCACAGGAAAGTGACCTCTCAGAAGGGTGCCCTTACAATAAACAACATTAAAATCCAAATGTTTCTGAAGGATGGCTTTGTTCTAAAGCCTCAGCACAGGTCCAGGCATTATTATTTGCTCAATTTATAGTATTTCCTTGCATTAAACCAACTTGAATTTAAAAATATGTTGCTGCTCTCCTAATTACTGGTGTTTTTCTGCAATACAGATTGGGTATTCAAACATGAGGATGGAGTGTTTCTTTTTTAGGCAAATCCAACTAGTTCAAAATGAGAGTTGAATGGAGTCAAAGTCCTGCAGGGATCTAACTAAAGTTCCAGTATCATGCAAAGTTGAATTCTGTGTAATTTCTATTCTTTAAGACTGACAATAGCACCCAAAATGTTGCAGTGAAGGAAATCTGTGAAACAATATAAAATAACTACCCAAACGGAAATTACTGAATTGCTAATGCACATCCTTTGGAGTTATGAAGGTAGTTATTTAGTCACATCTGCTCTATTTCTTAGTTTACAATACGAGCCTAAAGAAATTTTGTACTACCAGTGTAAATGTTTCTGTTCTACAGAGTTTTCCCTATTTTGATTTGTTTAGTAGCAGAGTTATACAAACAAATTACCTGTGGCATTTCATGCATATCTTCCATAATGCTAAGTTTCCTTTTGTATTGCAAGATGACGTCCATATGAAAGCAAATCTAATGCATCTGTGCCCTTACTATGCATGTCTCTTTCCTGGCTGAATATGACCCTGTTCCTGTACAATTACAATCGTTTCTTTTTCATGCAAGTGTCTAATTGATAGTCAGATCTCTCACTTTAGGTCAGGCTTGGTTCTGGCAGCACTTCATTGGCTTTTGGATGGGTCATGAGTTTTGTCTTTTAAAACTTCTTTAAATTGCTCTCCACTGTTTCTTTTTAGTGATCTCATTAACTCCTTCTGTAAGTCATTCCCATCCCTGAATGTCCAGCCTTTTATCATGAAATACTGTAGGGTTTCACACATCATAATTATTTTTATGACCCTGCTTTTTTTATTTGGAAAAGTTGTTTTTTTCTTTGATAGCTTAAGCAATCAGGCCCAAGCAATTTCTTTTATTTTAGTAAGCTTGAACACTATTTAAATATCGAGGCTCCAGAGATATCCATGGCACTTCATCAAATTTGTTTGCTTCGTGATGAAGGTAACTTACCTGTCTGAGCTCATTATAAAAATCCTCTCAACAATCGTCTTCCACCCAGTTCAGCTGACCACAGGGTTGGGTGCAAGAGCTAATGACTGCATTATTTTTGACACTTTTTGCATTATTCTGAATGAGAATTTAGTTTAATTTGGTTTATTGTCATTAGTTTTCTTCTCTCTTGACACTAGATATTGATATAGTTTGGACTTTTCACAGAATAGGAGCATGAAAACCAAACATTGTTTTATTCATACAGCTACATTTTCTAACACATTCAGTTTATGTTTGGGTAAACAACAAAGAGCACTAACAAGTCACTGCCTGTGGTATTTCAAAAGTGGGAGAGCATTTACCGGGTCCCCAGCTGTGATCAAATACCACTCCTGTCCCTACACAGGCATTATACCTCCCATGTTTGTATCATTAGCAGATGTCACTACAGTAACATAGATCATTGTGGAAAATATTCAATTAAACAAGATTTCAGAGTGATCCAGAGAGAACTTCACAAATAGTCTTTCTCATAATCATTCATTCCCCTTTCAGGACAACTTTGCCATGAGCTATCCCTTTGGCTAATTCCTTCTGCGTTTTGTGTGGACCTTGTGCACCATCCTCTCCAATTTGGCTCATAAACATCACATTTTTTAATACTGAATGCCTTGGTGAAGTCCAGGCATCTTAAACTTACACTTTTAATTTATGTTAAATAATACCGTCTTATCAGAAAAACAAAATAGTTCCGTGAAGTGGCTATGGAGAATTGATGTAATATTTTATTTTATTTTTACTTTTATATCTACTTATTTTTTCTCTCTTTTAAAATTTATACCTGGACCAAAATCTTAGCTGTTACACTCAATATAAATATGTAATACCGTTTCTTAGAAGTGATTATTAATGACCAAGTAAAGCAACAGATGATATTTTCCTTGCAATGTCCTGAGTTGTCAATTACTGAACTCCAGCTTGGGCTTTCTTTCCTTTGCTTTTCCCTAACCTGCAACACTGCCAAATAACCCCCAAGACTGTGTATATAATTTACAGAAACTGTGGGTTTATAATCCCTGGAATACATAACTCTTAGCACAAGTTACTTCATCTGGATGTGTGCTGACTTAGAGCAGCTGAGAACCTCTCCCTTGTGTTCAGATTTACTGCCCATCTGGAAGACACTGAAGCTAGAGTTTATATAGAACTGGGTCATAACTTAAGCCACATTAAAGAAGAGATCAGAACAGGCATATATAGAACTCCTTTCAAGCTGTATTTGCTATTAAACTGAAAATAGCTCCAACTTCCAAAATGAAGGTAAACCTCAAATGGAGCCAGCTCTGAGAGGGTTGGTGAACAGGCTGTGAGTTACATCAGCGCTTAGTCACCGGCAGCACATCCTCGTTGCAAGCAGAAAGTGTGAGTGTGGATATGCATGACTGGCATACCTATGCTGGCTTAATCTCAGCCATCTGGATAAAAATCACATCATGAGAGCCCGAACTCAGCACGGTTTCAGCATGAGCCTTGCAGTCTCGCTGAGCCCAGTGCAGCTGTGTGCTGGAGGCAGCGTGCTCCAGGTGGTAGCTCTCCAGCCTGGCCCCTTGCTGCTGACACAGGATGAAAGCAGCTCCATCCCACCTCTCATCTGGCACACACACAGAGCCCGGGCAGCGCTGGGAGCTGTGACACGCACACAGCGAGCACCGAGCTCCGCAGCTGCCCGTGACACCCAGTGTGTCCTTCCTGAGAGGAAAGAGCTGTTACAAAGCCTTCTACCTTGGCTTCCTTCGTGTTTATTTTTGTGGCATAGTAGTAAACACACGGCTTGTCAAATTGCCAAACCTTCAGCCAGGAAAAAAGGGCCACAGAGCTTTTGAAAGAAAACTTTACCAGAAAGTAATAAGTGGAAAATAATTTTGTCTGAAATTTCCCGGAAATAGCCAGTCTGAGGAGGAAACCCAGCATGGAGCATTAAACAAAGGATTAGTTTAGAAATTATGTGAGGCCTTGTGTGAGAAATTATGTGATAATAGCTTCTTGTAGTGCAGAGTTTGACAATTGTGATATAGGCAGTGACATCAGTTCTGCCTACAATTTACTATTATTAAAAAAAAAGTAAGATTTTCAATTGGATTAGCTGCATAGTGTATAAAAAAATACATTCCATAATTATAATTTTATGACTTATAAAATGTTGCATATTACTGTCAAAATCTGCCTTTCATCACTGCTGCTTCTATAGCCATGCCAGTGACATCTGAGTGCAGAATATGGACAATATTTGCTTGAATATTGAGATTTTGATAGTGCATGAAAAACGGCTAATCTGCTGGTCTGGAGACCTTTGTCCTGAAAGTCACTGGTCCTTTGCTGTATCATTCAGATTACTAAACTTGTCTGATCAAGAAGTTCCTAAATTATTTCTATTTTTATACCCTGTCCCTTCCATTGTCTTGCAAATTAAGTATTCTAAAGGACATTTATGTATTGGCTTCTTATTTACTCTGTTAAGTGGAATTCACCACATTAAAGAGAATAAATTTTTCTTGGTCCAGAATACAGGATTCCCATAAAGCTTCCCATCACTCTAGCCATCTACTTGAAGCAGAAAGTTGCTGCTGCAAGCTGTCATTTCCTACATGCTTTCTTCAAGGAGAACACAACTGGCTTTCTAAGGAAAAATGTTTTGTTTACCTAATGAATAGAGAATAAAACTTGCTCTAGATTTATTGCAATTGTAATATCAGCTTCTCTGTATTTTGTACTACAGAATAATTGACCATTTATTCAATGGAGCAACAGAAAATGCTTGACACCATAGTAATAACTGGAGGGAACACAAAAAAATTTTAAATGCTACAGTCTAACAAGCACATTACTTCATCAGAAGGGTAATTTTTGATCTCAGCTTATACATGTCAGGTCAGTCTGACTCCTTTCTTAACATTAAAGTGGCAGTGTTTCGTATTTGAAAGTGCTATGCAGACATTAACTAATCAATCAGTTTTCTTATTATAATATTTTATCCTGTTCTGTGGTGTCAGGTTTGTCATATTTTAAACTACTACAAATGCCAATCAGAAGATGTGAAGTGCCCCTTTTGGTGCTTAATACCCTTCGTTTTGCTCAAATTATGACTGAACTGAATGTTCTTGCAGCCATGGTTACATTCCTGTCATCATGTTTTCAGAAACACTGGATTTTTATCTCAAATAAAGTGTTGTAACAGCATTCTGTGGCACTGCAAAGAATAAAAAAAGTAAACCCTGATGCATTTGTACAGTAAGCCATAAGAAAATTATCATTTGCAACACATAGAAGAGAATAGAATTGTCTATTGCTATTGGAAGGAACCTATAGTGATCATCCAGTCCAACAGCCTCACCAATTTGGGGCTGACCAAAAGTTAAAGCATGTTGTTAAGAACACTGTCCAAATGGCTTTTAAACACTGACATTCTTGGGGCATTGAGCACCTCTCTAGGAAGACTGTTCCAGTATTTGACCACCCCCTCTGTAAAGAAATGCTTTCTAATGCCCAGTGTAAACCTCCTCTGGTAGAGCACTCAGTCTTTCCCATGTGTCCTTCCCCCGGATCTCAGGAAGACCACAGTACCTTCCTTTCCATTTCCCTTCCTCAGGAAGATCCAGGAGCAATGAGATCGTCCATCAGCCTCCTTTTGTCCAGACTAGACAAACCCAGAGCCCTCAGCTGCTCCTCACAGGACATTCCTTCCAATCCTTTCAGCAGAGACTTGCCTTGTGTGATTTTTCTTGGTGCTTTGGAAACAAAACCCCATTTTAACCTCGTATATGTGGCTTATCTCTTTAGATAATGTAAATGAGTATAATGCTACTAGTTTCCATGAAATTATGATATACCTCCACTGAAAATCTTGTCTTGGGATTCCTGTAAAATCAGAGGGAACTCCTGTGTTAGGGACAGATTTTAATGACTGTCTCATAAGTGCTGACAGACTAATGAACATCTTTTGTTCATCTAAGTGATGAGCAAAAGAAAATAGTTTCCTTCTAGTTCAGCTTAGGAAGTGAAATAAGACCATTATCTAGCTTGGCAGTTTAAAGGCAGTGAGAAGAGTGGTCAGTGGTTTTGATTCCAGCATCCCTTCTAAACCTACCAAACTCCACCTACGGGGTATGTGCCAGCAGTAGTACGTGACAGTGGGCTGCATACCTTGGATCATACAGGAGATGCAAATTTGTATGAGAGTTCTCTCTTAATTACTGTTAATCATGTTTACAATTTTTACTCTTTAAAACAGTACTGATAAAAAGTGGAAGAAAGCAGGTAGAACAATGAAAGCAAACAAATAAAGCAATATTTGACTTTCATTTTGTAGCCTTGCCCCACTGGCCTTTAAAGACATTACTCTAAACCACTTGAGCTTGTGAATAAATCAGCTTAGCTAAACACCATGCCACATTCTTGCATTTAATCTTGCTTTGGGAACATGTTATAATTGTTATAATCTTCCTGTATTCTGTTACTCATTTAATAATACATTATACTCCAGATGTTAGGAATGTGTCTAGTTTACAGAAGTTTCTAACAAGCATTGTTTGCTGTGCTGCTCCTTTCAGTGATTATGAGCATGGTATAAAGAACTGTACACAGCTTTGTAGTTATGACACGCCTTAGGTAGGCAGTGAACTAGATAAGTACATCTGAGGTTTAGCTCAGGTCCAGGCCCCTAGGTGGTTTGAATGGAGATAGCACTGGAACAATTCCATCTCAAATCCATGAAAGAATCTGTCTCCAGGCATGTGGATTGCTGCCAAAACACAATTTCTGTCAGCAAAGTCAACACTTATTGTCCAGTGATCTCAAAAAGAGTAGATTTTTAAAATATTTTTCGTAAGTTTTCTCAAAATTGCCTCAACGAAAGAATGTTTGATGGCCACTCCAAGAGCTGTTATAAAAGTGTATTTCAAGAATAATGAAAATAATAAAGGACTTATGTTCCACATTCTTGAGGAAGTGCATGCCTATGTTTGAAATATTTTCTTATAGAGTAATGGCATGATAACATAGCATACTGTTGTGACAGTATCTATAACATTGTTATAAAACCATCTGAAAATTTAAGAATATTTAAATATTGGGGATTTTGTTTTGTTTGTTCCCCATGTAGAGAAAGTGTGGTGTCAACACCAAAAGTGCTTATGGTAGATTTCTTTGGAGGTATTCCCACACAGTGTTTCACTTAGGAAGTCTGGCCGGATTTGGGCTGTCACAGCTGCTTGGTAATTCTCCACCTATCTGTTCCACATATACAGGCAATTCAATGAAACTGTGCTGAAAAACTACCCAGACCATCAATGTCTTCTACAGAGGACATTCTTCAAGAAGAAAATCTTGCGGGTACTTACATCTCCACGTGCTGAAAGAGGAGCTGGTGAGGGAGAAAAACAGTCCTGGCTGAACAGCTTTCTCAGCCAAAGATGAACAGACAGTTTTGGCTGGAACTTGGGGAAAAAGAAGTATTTGAAAGAGAATCCCAGGATTCATCCCTCAGTGCTGGGGAAGTTCATGGAGTAGATCACCTTGAGTGCCATTATGTAGCATGAACAAGACAACCGGGGAATCAGGCCCAGCCAGCATGGCTTTAGGAAAGGCAGGTCCTGCTTGACAAACTTGATCTCCTTCTATGACAGGGTGATCCACTGAGTGGATAAGGGAACAGCTGTGAATGTTGTTTCTCTGGGCTTTAGTAAAGCCTTTGACAACATTTCTGACAGCATTCTCCTGGAAAAACTGGCTTCCCATGGTGTGGACAGGTGTGTTTTTTGCTGGGTGAAAAATGGCAAGTCTCAGAGAGGAGTGGTGAGTGGAGTTACATCTAGTCGGTGTCTGGTCACTAATGAGGTTCCCCAGGACTCATTACTGGGGCAGGTCCTGTTTCATAGCTTTATTGATGATCTGGATGAGGGGATTGAGGGAACCCTCATTCAGTTCACAGATGATGCCAAGTTGGGCAGCGTGTTGATCTTCTGGAGGGTAAAAAGGCTCTGCAGGGGGACCTGGACAGGCTGGATTGATGCTGAGGCCAGTTGTATGAGGTTCAACAAGGCCCCATGCTGGGTCCTGCCCTTGGATCACAACAAACCCCTGCAGTGCTACAGGCTGGGGAAGAGTGCCTGAAAAGTGGCCAAGAGGAAAAGGAGCTGATGATGCTGGTCAACTGCGGTTGAAAACGAACCAGAGTGTGCCCAGGAGGCTAAGAGGGCCAATGGCATCTTGACCTGTGTCAGAAATAATGGTCCCAGCAGGACCAGGGCAGTGATTGTCCCCCTGTACTTGGCACTGCTGAGGCCACATCTCAAGTGCTGTGTCCAGTTCTGGGCCTCTCACCACAAGAAGGGCATTGAGGTGCTGAAGTGTGTCTGGAGAAGGGCCACGGAGCTGGTCTAGAGACTAAGTCATATGAGGAGCTGTTGGGGGAGCTGGGGGTTTTTATCCTGGAGAAAAAGAGGCTCAGGGGTGACCTTATCACTTTCTAGAACTCCCTGAAAGGAAGTGGTAGCCAGGTGGGGATTGGGGTCTTCTCCAGGCAACCAGAGACAGAACAAGAGGAAGAGACCAGGTGAGGTTTAGGTTGGGTATTAGGAAATATTTCTTGACCAAAAAGACTGCCAAGCATTGGAACAGGCTGCCCAGGGAAGTGGTGGAGTCACATTCCTGCAAGTATTTAAGAGATGTGTAGATGTGACAGCTGGGGACATGATTTAGTGGCGGATTTGGCAGTGCTGGATTAACAGTTGGACATGATGGTCTTAAAACTCTTTTCCAACCTAAATGATTCTCTGATTCTATGAGAAGTCATGCCCAATGACACACTTTACTTGGCAGAAATGCAGTATTGATCTTAGAAGGAAAGGCAGTGATTGGGCACCATGAACCTCTATCATTCAACGGATTGGTTAAACCAGAAATAAATGCAATTAAAGTCAAAGGATTTACGCTTGTAGGTAATGCATTTCAGAAGACAATCAAATCTTGACTGCAGATGTATCTTGAGAGACAGCTATGTGTTGTATATGGTTTTACCAGTATAATTCTCTTGTTTTCTTGCTTCTCTTTCAAGTATATCCTTAGCATCTGGCTCCAGTTTTACAATAGGTAATCCACTGCTTTTTCCTCCCTGGTTTGAATGTCTCTAACTATGTGACCCCATTTCACTGCGTTGAAAGACATGTAGATCAGTTCATAGGCTATAGTAGAATTGGTATTTCTCTTCCATAGTTCTGCAATTTTAATGTTAAATATCCTCTAAAGATTGTTTCTCAGGAAGGGGGGGTGAGAGGGTGAAGCCATGTGAAGTGCTTACTGCATCTGAGAGAAATACATCTGGTGAGGCTGTAGAGTGCATTAGCTCACCACGGTGATGAAGCGAAGTTTAAAATGACATTTAAGTGCCATGAGGGACAGCTGCAAACGAGAGCTACTGCTTGTGTAAGGCTTTTTCTTTCAATATACTGAAAAGCTTTAGTTATTCTTGCTAACCTGCTGCTAGCCCAATGGGACAAGGTTTATAAACATGGAAGGAAAAAAAATAAAGATAAGTGTCCTCTACCTTAACATTTTTCACAGTAGTAATCTGATAGAAAAGTGCTTATGCTTAAAAGATGGTGCTGGGTTTTCCTGATGGAGACATGTCACATCTCAACCCCAGTGCCTCGATAGACACAAATCACACCCTGGATTCTGCCCAGCTTAGAGATATACTGAACTGTAATAATATCAATAGTCACATCATCAAAAGGGGCACTCTGACACCTTTCCCCTCTCCAGCTTGATTGATTTTACTTTTATAAAGATTTTTTAAAATGTATTTTACAGTATAAGGTAAAAGAAATAAGATTGTTAAGATATGTAACAAAAATAAATATTTTCTTTATACAAAACCAATAAAAGTATCTGTCCCATTTGCAAGGTGTTTTCAGATAGAACAAATAGAGTAAAAGCTACAGAGTATTCACATGTGGTATTTTAAGGACAAATAATAAAGATATCAAACAATTCTGTAGATTGGGCAGAATCAAGGACTGAGTGTCTACACCTGACTCATGGTCCCCTAGCATCCACTGATAGTAAAAATGGGTTAATTTTTTCAATCCTTTCTTCATTAGTCTATGGCTCCATGACATCTTAGATTAGCCTAATATGTGGTCTCATTGGACATCATACAGTTTGCTACATTTTTTAATTTGGTGAAGCAATGTTTTGCATGCATCCCATAGAAATAGATCTGTCTACAGAAGTGGCCGCATTACAAATTCAGTGACTTGAAACCAAAGAAATGTCATGGTGTGCTACACTTTTAAATAATTCACACTTTAGAACATTTACTGTTGTCACACAGAATAGGTCCAAAATCCTACTATGGACCTTTTTCTCTCTTCTACCATATATTTTGAACTACAGAATAATTTGCTAAGAACTAGTATGCTATTACTTTTCAAAGGTTTTTGTATTACTTTTGGAAATCCACACTGAATGATTTTTTTTTTCTCTGAAATGAATGCCAAAAATCAAACCAATTTCTCAAGTCCAGGATTTTGTTATGGTTTTATATAAATAATTGCATATTATCATAATTAGTATAAATGTATTAGGTGTTTTATACAGAACTAGAAGTGGTCTTGCACAAGCTTTAGAACTATTTTTAAGGAATATTGCACGGATGCATTCACTATGTTTTGTGTTTTCCCGTAAAAATTGCCATCAATTCTTCAGCATTATCAGTTATATTTCTAGCTTGCCTAAGCTGAAAAAATGCAAATTTTTACCAAATACCAAAGATACAAACAATGCACTCACTGACTTCTCCGGGGAGGTTATACTAAAATGAATTTTCAAATATATTATGAGAAGCGGTGAGATTGAAATAAAGAGCAGAAACTGATTTTATACAAATCCTCATAGTATTGGATATATGTATTTCTCTCCAGAACAGAGTACCTAACAAGTCATCTTTGAAAATTTCAGAGTGAGAATTTTCTTAAGAATAGTGTTTCCATATATAAAACTGAACTTAAAAACGGAGGTGGAATTCCTCCAAATCCTCCCCTTTTTCGACAGCTCTGTACATTATGTTATGAATTTCTGACACTTTGGTGTAATCAAGTCCTTAGCAAGGGCTTTGGCATTCTATAATTTATTTAATATCCCTACTCTTAATAGGGCTGTAAAAGTAATTGCTTTGGAGCATCTCAAATGGAAAGCATATCTTTTTGGTTTCCCAGAAAAATATTAATTTGTGGCACATGTCAAGGAAAATGTTCCTGTAGAGTTGGAAAATGTGCTCATTCTTGTAGACACCTGTATGAGCTGAGCTACTTTTATGTTTCTGAGGTGACAATCAGTTGCCACAAGAAAATTTGACACTCACTTTGAAGGTGAAAAATCTAGAGAAATACATTTGGTTAGACTCTCCCAGACAGTGTCAGAAAGTATTATATTCAAATATAAGAGTGTATCTGTAAAAGTGGAGGCAGGTTTTCATTATGGGAAAACACAGTTTCAGTTCAACAGCAATTTATATCAGTGTTATGTGCTACTGCTGTTTGTCAGTAGGACCGTGTACCTAAAAAAGATGCCAGGTGCATGGAGAAGCAGAAGCCTGAATTGATATAGAGCTTCTAAGAGAAGTACTATGCTTATGACAACAGTGTTGAGATAGCTCTGATAATTAACCTAATTTTACACAAAGAAAATCTTAAAGCGCAATTCAATGATGTGGTAATCTATGTTTGCTTAGTTGTGCATTTTGGAAGCCATGGTTGAATTTCAGGATATGGACAAAGACCTTTAACTATAAATGAATTCTAATATTGTATTAAAATAAAAACAAACGAATTGCTGAACAGACACCCAGGAAAGGACTGTGGTATCATGAAGGCTGGAATGTACTTCCAGAGGGGTCCAACCTTCTGCTCACAGCAGGGGCAGTTATGGGGTCAGACCAGGGCGTGCAGGGTTTGGAACCCTCAAAGGATGGATGGAGCCTGGCCAGCCTGTTCCACTGCTTGACCATCCTCCAGGGAATTGTATGAGAAACTGAAAAAGGTGGTTTATTGAACTGACAGTGTGATACTGAGGTAGTGGTCACCTGTTTCACCAGTCCCACGAGTGTAGAAACAGCCAGAGAAGTTCTGGGTGATTCAGAACAGAGGCGAGGTAATAGAGCACAACCAGAAACCCATTATTTTGGATGGGGGAAAGAAAGACCATTACAAATCCATGGATGAAATCAGCTGATAAATTTAAACTGAAAAGGAATGGTAGTAACCCTTTTAAATTTTCAATTCTTTTGAGGAAGCTACTTGGCCTAATTTCAGGCAGAGAAATCCATTAGAAATCCTGAGAGACAGGGTGAGCCAAGCCAACCACTTCAGGCAGATATTTAAACAAGGCCCTGTGCCAGTAAGTGACTCAGTAAGCCACAGGGTTTTTGTGTAGTTTTTTTTCCTCTCAAAATATTAAGTCATAGACAAAGTGCAGAAAGCTGCATCAGAGATGGAAGGAATTGGGAAATCTCTTCATTACAGCTGAGTGAGGATTTTTCTGCAGGAAGATCTTACACTTTTCTGCAAAATATAATACTTTAATTTCATCTCAAGAAAGTTGAAGCAAAACCTTTTATTTTAAATTATATCATAATGTGCTCTCTTTTTTTTTTTTTCATGTTGCAGAGATCAAGATTTTAATTTCCAAGTTCACCTTTGCTCCCCGCACCTCTGGTGGTGCCCTGTGAGAGCTGGGATGCCTGACAGAGCCAGACTCTGCACCTTACCTCCATTTCCCACCCTCGTCACCCAGGGCATTGATTTGTGGCCACACAAGTCAGGTAGGTAAAAACACAAAAGATGAAGATACAGGTGTCCTGGGTTACAATGTATTCTATTACCATGAGCTGTTGAAAACCAGATGTGCTGATGTTCCTTGCCTCCTCCCTCTGGACTAGCTTCTGTTAATAGGCCCAACAATGCCTTGCCCCATGACTCATAGATAACCTGCACCTGGACTATCTCCTGTTAATGGCCCCATCAGTGCCTTGCCCCATGACTCACCATCCCATTGTGAGATGCTCCGCCCAGGGGGAAGGAGCCAAGCATTCCCACTGGGATAAAATCTGGAGTTTGGAACAGCATGAGCAGCCTTACCTGCTGGGATCTCAGAGGACAAGGACTACACCACCACTGGATTTTTCGGAGGAGGACCAGACTTCTCCTTCTACAAGACCACCACTTCAACAGAGCCGCTTCAAGGAGAACTGCAGCTACCGCCGAATCGGACTGCT
>VXAZ01007750.1:0-38233 GCA_013399875.1 Gymnorhina tibicen
CCCCGGCCCCGGCCCCGGTCCCGTTCCTGGCCCCGCTCCCGCTCCGCGCCGCGCTCCGCGCATACAGCCAGGTACGGCCGCGCGAAAATGGCGGGCACCGACCCCTGCGGGAAACCTGCGGCTTCCCGCTATTCACCCGGGGGCTTTTCTCCTGTGTCCGTGACAGGTCACAGATGCTCCGTCCCAGGAAGGTCGCCTCTCAGAGCAGGAGCCCGCCTCGTCCCAGGCGGAAAGCGACAATGTGTACCTCGTCAGGGCACAAGGATTCCCGTTCTCGTGCACCGAGGAAGATGTCCTTACCTTCTTTGATAGTATGGGGGTTCATTTTCCTGCCTAACTGTTCTGCATGCTGGTATTGAGCCCATTAGTTCATGACTATTTAACAGAAGGAAAATTACAGATCGTTAGCCAGAGAAAGATGAGGTCTTATTATTGCTGCAAAATTATTCACAATTGACACATCTGTAGGGAATAATCAAGTTCCAAACTGCTGGACACTGACTAGAAGCTCATCTTTATGGTCTCTTAAATTATATTGGACAAGTCTTTCCCTTCTTAATCAGTGTCTCCACAGCAAAGGCAATCCAATTCAAAATTATGCTCTTACAGACCATTATGGCTGGCCCAAATTCCTCTCTTTTCAAGACACTGGAGGGTTTTATTGATTAAATGGCGGTGTTTTTTCCTGATCCTAATTCATAGCTTTTACATACCTGTGTAGGGCTGATCCTCCCTTCTATGCTGCATCCTCCCAGAGGCCAGATGCAAGTTTTTAAATTACTTGCTAACCTGCCAAACTAAAGCAAGTCAGTTTAACCTTAGACTTCAGGTTAGAAGCGCAAGTGTTCTCCCCTTTGTTCTGCAGTGCTGGGGGGATGAGGCCTGTGCACTGCAGTCAGGACAAAGAGATCGCCGTGTTTGATGCAGTCCTGTATGTTCCTGTGTTGTGTGTCCCTTGGTTTCCAGGCTGTAGAATTCGAAACGGTGAGAACGGGATACACTTCCTCTTAAACAGGGATGGGAGGCGCAGGGGGGATGCCTTGATCGAGCTGGAGTCCAAAGCAGACGTCCAGAGAGCCCTGGAAAAGAACCTGAGGTACATGGGCCCACGCTACGTGAAAGGTGGGTTTGGAACAGCACGAGTTACGTTTCAATGAGTCTGCTCAGGGGAAGAGAACTCCTTGATTAATGGAGTGGGCTGGCGTGAAGAGGCGCAGGGGTGGAACCGAGCAGCAGATCAGCCAGCAAGGCACCTCTGGGCCAAAATTTCCTAGGCTGGCCAGGGAAGGCAGAGGGGCAGGACCACAGAGCATGGGGTAGGGGAGGAAACGGGATGGAGCTTTGCAGGGGGTGAAAGCTGCCTTAGGAGAGTGCCTGCTGCCAGTGCCATGTGGGAAAACGGTCCATGCCCGCGTTCCTTGCAGTTTTTGAAGTCCACGACAGCGATGTGGAGGGCTTGCTGCGGAGCCTGCGGGACGAGTCACAGGCCATGAACGACGGAGTTGTGCTGCTCCGCGGCCTTCCCTTCACCTCCACCGAGGAGGACATTGCAGATTTCTTCTCAGGTAACTCAGCCTGGGCTGTGCTCTACCTTTACCAGGCATTCACTTCCTTAAGTTGATGCTGTTGTTCCTCAAGGAACAAGGCAAAGCACATGCAGCCTTGACCACCTTAAACAGCACAAGGAGTTGCTGTTCCCCAGAAGTCACTCAGGCTTTCTGAGCACCCTGCAGAGTTTCCCTGCACCTCTGACCTTGTGCAGGTCCAACCCAGGATGAGTACGTTCAGCACTATGATTTGGGGCCGGGGAAGCAAAGGAAGGGGACCAGATGCTGTGATTTGCAGTTGGATTGCTACCAGTGCGTAATTTGACAAACTTGAGAAGGAAAAAGGCTTGTGTGATAGTTACAGCCCAGGTGATGCAGTGTGGCTGTTCCCAGCTGTGACATCAGGATGGGTGTGTCACATATGCCACTTGAATCCTCGTCCCATGCTCAGTGCTGGAGCAGTCTGGGTCCTGGCTCCCCAAGATGATATTCTACAGCACAAAAAGTGAAATTCACTGGCTCTGACTTGCATTTTAAAAAATACAGGAGAAAGACTACCATAATAAGAGAAAATTTCAAGAACACTTGTGCTCTTGATCTACTTGTTGTCTGGAACTCGGATTCACTTACTTAAAGCCCCAAGTTGATTCCTTTTTTAATTAAGGCTTCTGTGAAAACTGCCTTAAAGCAAACAAATTGGAGTTTAAAAAAGGTGCTTAGGCCAGCATGAGCAGTTGTTTCAGAACTATTTAGCTGCCCAATTAGCTTGTCAAAAAACAGAAGAATAAGGGGAAAAAAAAAAAAAGGCTTTCTGAGCTATAGCACAATTTTCTGCCACAGTCAATGCCTTTTTCTCCCCTGCCATCTCTAGGTTTGAAAATAACAGACATAGCTTTCATTTACCGGGGAGACAGAAGAACAGGAGAAGCTTTTGTGCAGTTTGCGGCTCCTGAAATGGCGGCTAAGGCCCTGTTACGGCACAGGGAATATATGGGAAACAGGTAGGTACTTCCCTGGAGTTCAGGGGGTAGGAGAACGTGGTGTGAAGCACCTGTGTGACTTGAAGCTCGCTTCCTGACAGGTGAAGCAGCTCATCTCTCACTCACTGTGCAACTTAGGAGGGCAGAGGCACCTGCAGCGCTCAGAGTTTGGGGGAATTCGGGGCCTCTCAGGAAGTCTCATGTTCTGTAGGTGTTCCTGAAGACGTTCTCATCCCAATGAAAAGGGGTGACAGCCTGTGGAGTGGGGAACACTAGATAGACACAGTCTGCCCTGGCCTCAGTGCACGGGGGTCCTGCACCTCCTTCAGACATGTGATCCTGCCAGATTTCCACCAGGTTCCTCCGTGATTTGGGCAATTTTGGCAGCCATCCCCCTGCCCTTCAGCCCAGTGCCAGGCACAGCCAGTGTTTCCTCTCAAGGAGTCCCTGTTTGAAGCGCAGCTTACCTGGCTTGAGTCCATTCCCAGCAGTGACTGCTGGCCAGCACCACACCATCTCCCACCTCTTTGGTGACCACATCCCCCCTGGGAATTCAGCCGTTTCATTCTAGAGCACTGAGCCCTGTGCCACACACATACCTCACAAGAGCCTCTCTCCTCTCAAACAGAAGCACAGGCCACCTCTTCCCAGAATCGTAATATCATTTAGGTTGGAAAAGGCCTTTAAGATCATTGTGTCCAGCTATTAACTTAAACACTGCCCAGCCCACCCCCAAACCCTGTCCCTAAGCACCACATCTACACAGCTTTTAAATGCCTCCAGAGCTGTGCTCGGAAAAGAAAACTCAACCAACCAAGGCTTCTTTTCTTTTTGCTGAGTTTTCTGACTTCAGTAATCTATGAAACTTTATCTGCACCCCACATAATAAAAGATTTTTCCAAACCTTACCTCTCCTCCTGCACACCAACTTCCTTCCTTTTATTTCCTTACTTCCTGTTCCCAGGCTGCATTTCCTTGTGTTCGTCACCCTCCCCACTCTTACTAAAAGCAAACAGCTGTTCCATAGACAGAATGTGATTAGTCAATTAATTGAATTAATAAGATTCCCTTCCTCTCAAGTAGACGTTAATTCCAAATCTACTGTTCATTTTTTTTTGTCAGAACAAGAGCTGACCTGACTCGCCCACCTGAGCTCACACACTTCCATTTCCATGTGATCAGCAAAGAAATGGAGGGCTTTTCAAAATTGCTGGCAGCTTGCTCCCATTCATTCTTCCTGGTTTTATCCAGAACTGGCCTCCAGCAGTGCCCGGTGCTGACTGGGGACTCAGGGGGGCTGAGCTGTCAGCTCTGTCAGCCTGTACGCAGGGTTACTTCCCCTACTCTGGCTGCTCCCTTCGGGAAGGGAGGAAGGCCCCCTCCCTTGGATGTCCATATTTCCTTTTCATCACGCTGTTCCTTCAGTGCTCTGGAAGCTGCCTGATTTAACACTGCTAGTGAAATCCCATCCATTTCATAGGCACACGGAAAATCTTGGGTCTCCACTGAAGTATTTCCTGTGACCCTGTGCATCTTGTGGTTCTGCCTGTTTCAGGACCTGTTTTGGGGCTGTGTAGTAGGGTGTTAAATTTGGGGTTTGTAGGAATCAGTGTGGTTTGCAGAAGTGTAGGGAGGGGAAAACAGCCTCGGTTACAGAGAACTGTGCCAGTGAAATGAATTAATTATTCTGTGCCGTGGTGGGCCACGGCAGGGCTCTCACCCCCGCTACCTGAGCAGAGCCAAGGCGGGGCACACGAGGAAGGTACTTTCTCCCAGCCCTGAGTGCTGGGCATGCCATGTGCTCTTTCCCTTTGGATTCCAGGTACATAGAAGTGTATGTGAGCAGAAAGCACCAGATGCAAAGGCACATGCCCTACAGCAAGCAGGCGATGGCCTACTCCAAAGTGAGAAGAGAGTATGAGTCCATCTCTGAAGAAGGGGGTTGGAGAGCCACTGGAAGCTCCAGTGCTGAAGGAGAAATCAGTGAGTCCCTCCCTGTCATGAGTGTTCCTGCAGGCCCCTTCGTGTCACCCCACGTGCCCACAGCTTTCACATGAGGGAGGGGGGCACTGCAAGCACTAGTGATGGTTTTTCCCTCCATTCCACAGAATTGTGCAGGGAAGGAACAGAAAGCTCCAGGAACGTTTTAGAGTCTGAGAACACCTCATCACCACCACAGCACTTTGTCCACGTGAGGGGTTTTCCTTCCCAAGCTAGCGCCCAGGACATAATAAATGTGAGTAACAGCCAGGCTACAGATGAAGTGTGGTTATGTCATTACCAGTGCAAACCCTCAGTTAATTGTTAGAGCTGTGGCAATTGCAGGCTTTTAATTAATTAGTGTCTGTTAGTCCTCAGTGCCGTGTGGCTTTGGACAGCTGTGGCCTCAGGGGCACAACAGGGATCTGCTCCTCTCCATGAATAAAAAGGAATTAAGGTTTGCTGGGATGTGTTAATATCCATCACTAGGCTTGAGGAGCCATTGGGAATCTAAAGCAAGATTTCAGAGTAGCTGACTGCACGGAAATGGTAGCAGTGTACATGGACCTGCACTGATGCATACAGAACATGGGTGATGTGTGAGGATTTTTGTTGCCGGCAGGAGTTCCTATGCCAGGAGCTCACAGCGGGTGGGACAGGTGGCTGGGGAGTGCCTCAGCTTCACCCAGATGGATCAGGGAGCCTTTTGCTGCTCAAGAGCTCAGGGCCTGCCATAGGTTGGCGGGTTTTGGGAGTAAAACCATTGAGTTTTTGGGGAATAGAGTGCATTACTGTTGTTTCTTTCTCACCAAAGTCTCTTACTTTCCTCCTTTTCAGTTTTTTGCTCCGCTGAGGCCCACAAGGATCTTGGTGGAATATAACTCCCACGGACATGCCACAGGAGAGGCGGATGTACACTTCAAGAGCCACAAGGACGCAGTCACAGCGATGGCCAAGGAGGGGTCACAGATGGGTAAGTCAGTGGAAGTGAGGGGATCCTACAATCCCGGGTCTGAGACCTCAAGGGGTTTGGCACAGCTCATCCAGCTGCTATTACACCCTGTGCAGAGGGATCACTTGAGTGTAGCTTTCCAAGTTGTAATGTGCCATGGGCCTTTCAGAGAAAAAAAAATAAATAAAATGCAACACATGCAAGTGGCTGACCTCAGCCCACCTCTCTTCCGTTCCCCAGAGTGCTGTGCCATTGAATTGTTCCTGAATGAACATCCAAAGGGAAAGGAGAACTGCTAGTGACAGCGGCACAGGCGCAGGTTTGGTAAGCACATCCGTCTGTCCTTCCTGCTCTGTTTGTACAACATGAACACGTGCCTCAGGCTTACAGTCCCTGGTATTCCAACCAGCCCGAAGGGTAAAACATAGATGGGCTGAAGGGAACCACCTGCCAGCCTGACACCAGGTGTCCAGCCTGGATCCCACAGCCTGCACCTCCAGATTGCACAGGTGCCAGTCCTGCAGCACAGAGGCAGCATGAAAAGCTCTGATGGCAAGAAGAGGAACCACAGCTAAACGTTTCCCATAGATGTGGCTTCATAGTAATTGGTTTTTTGGATGGGGTGGGGTTCGATGTGACCATGGAAGGTGGGGGACAGCTTGTCCCATGAATTCCCCTCAGAAAGTGGGGAGCGGGGTGGTCACTGCTCCCCAAGCCCTGGCCCCTGCAGTAGGGAGGGCAGCCCACCCATCCTGGGTTTATAATCCAGGTCAGGGATAAGCCCTCGGGGCAGGTTCAGGATGTGCACTCCACCTCTTACCTGCATCCCACGCTTCCTTGGCAGCTCCCTGCTGTTGGTGCCTGTGCTGGGGGAATTGAAAACCCGCACCCTGTGTGCCTGTGCTGCAGCCGCACCTGATCATGTCCCACCTGCACTCTGTGGTATTCTACTATTGCCAACCTGTACTATTTCATTCTAATACAGCGTTAACTGGGAATAAAATGCAATGGGCATTGGGGAAAAAAAAGAAAGCAGTAAGCCACAGTGAGGGAGTGATTTTTATTTTTCCTCTTCCTTGTTTTTAGGCCAAGCGAACACATTCTGTGGGTACAAGCGTGAAGATCAAGTCCAAGTGTCACCACTCAGCGAGGAGGACAAGCTAAGATTGGTTCAGCCTTGTGTAAGAGCTTGTAATGAATGTGATGGGCTGTGGGGAGTTGCACCAGCAGCAGCTGCAGTGGGAAGGGCCAGGGCTGCAGGGTGGAGCAGCCCTGGGCTCCAGGTGCATCAGGGTGCATTAATAAAACACCAGGATTGCCAATTAACCGCTGAGTGATCTAAGTCCTCACACAGGTGCACACTGTTGCTCTGAATCCTTTCATACCTGCAGCCCAATGGGAATGGGATGGAAAGACCACTCAGGAGGCAGGAGATGGATGATCAAGTTTTTTTATTGTGTGGAACAAAATTAACATCAGAAAACCTGCTCCCCCCCCATTCCCAAGGTCCAGGTGTCAGCCCACACTGGCATCACACAGAGTAGCTGAGCACAGAGGGAGCTGGCAGCCAGCGTGGTCCCGCTCCCACCTTCCGAAATGCCAGTCCCACAGCAGCCACCAGTGCTGTGCTCTGAAGGGGGCTCGGCCACCTCCCTGCTCCATGAAGCTTAATCCTCCAATTTCCAGTTTAATGCTCCCTCTGCATTGCCTGGGTCTTATTTTCTCCTCGGGGGATGGGTCACACTGGGGTCGGGTGCAGGAATTCACACTGTTGGATGTGTACAGTATGTACTCAAAGCTACTGACACTAAATTCAGTGTTTTCTCCATCCATCTCCAGTGTCTCACCCCTTCAGAGAACTCAGGAATTCACCTGAATTCCAGGTTTTTGGTATTTCTACACTGTTTACAACTCCTGCCATACTTTAGGGCATAGCAGCAAAGAATCGGGTCAGGAAGCTACCCCGGAGGGCAAAAGAGCAGAGAAGAGTAGAAGCTGGGTGGCTGAATATGCCAGGTCCTATAAGGATCTAGGAGAGATGATTCCTGGTACAAACCAGCACTGACCATGTCAGTACCTCAGCTCCAAGAGGCTTTTTCATGTAGTTCTAGCCAATCTAATGACTAGAAAATCCCCTCCAAGGAATTAACCACTACCCACTAACAACATCTGTACAAACCCCAGTGCATTTGTCACACCAATGCATCCATTTTCTATGAACTACAGGACATTCTGTGGTCTCAGAGACTGCAGGAGGTGCCAGCAGGAAAAGGAGCAAACACTGCTGTGACACGAGAAAGCCACCACTGCTTTTTGGACTAACAAAATTCGTTGACGGAACAGTAACAAAGAACGACGTGGCACGAACCATGAAACCTCTCTGAACTCTGTTTGCAATTTCTAACAGGTGAAAAGTGTTCCCATTTAGTTTTGATCCAACAAAAAGTGAAATGCCAGGTTTATTGTAACAACATTTCCGTGTGCGCAAGGTGGAGAGGTGGATCCAAGTGGCCTTAAACCTGTGTCTGATGGGGATTGGGCCCAGCCTGTAAAGCACAGAGGGGGAACGGAACATTCACAGCTTAGTTTGGGGTATCCCTGTGCAGACTAAGCCCCTGGTCAGAGCCCTGAGACAAGGAAATGCAGGGAGGATGTGTTCACTGCTGTCCCACCAGCCCTGCTCACACCCTCCACCGGGGTTCCCAGGATAAGCCAGCCTGTCCAGGGCAAACAGAAAAGGAGAAATGGGATTTCAAGTGCAGCCAGACATGAGGCATACCAACACTCCTGTTGGGTTTTGAGGAGCCTTTGCTCAGCAGCAGCAGCAGCAGCAGCACACACCCACGCCACACATGTGAGGGCGAGAACACTCCCGACTTCCACATGCAGACAAACAGCTCTGGTTTGGGCAGGGGCTCCCAGAGTCCTGAGACTGCTCAGGCACACCTTGGGGCTGCTCCATGTGACATTCCCAATGCCATTCTTCACAGCACAGGCAGATGTTGGTACAGGGAAAGGCTCAGACTTGTTTCAGTAACAGGAGATTCTAAACACCAAGAAGCTGCTTCCCTTCCGACCTCCAAAGCACATGGGCAAGTGTCTTCACATTCCCCCTGAACAACTCCAGAAACACCATCAGCTACAGCCATTGTTTGTCACCTCTGTGCCACCCGTTCCCTACAAGGGGCTGCTGGAATACTGCTGGATGAGCTGCTGGTGGCAGGGGTTGCAGACACGCTCAGGGTTGATGCTGGACGGGAGAGGCAGCTCATGCACAGAGCAGGCTTCACAGAAGGTGCCCCCACAGTTCTTGCAGATGTTCTGGAATGCAGGAAAAGGACAGAGAAGTCAAGGCGAGGTCCAGGTCTTGGCAGATCAACTGGGGGGAAAACAAACACTGAAGGGAAGGAGTTACAGAAGGGAAGAAGCTGCTAAGCGCAGGAGGGAGAACAAACCACTGAACAGGGCGGAGCAGGGAACCATCGCCCCATCAGCATTGAACAAAGTTATGTTAAGGGCAGAGGGGCCTGCAAGAGCTCATTTCTTGGTACAAGTCACCAGCAGGAATTTGTCATTCCACAACAAAAACCAGAGGGACCTCACAGTCACCGCGTGTGGGAGATGCCAGTACAAGTCCAGGAGTTACCTTTCTTTGGCTCCGGCTGCCCTCCTCCTGGCAGAGCTGGCAGATCTCGGCATGTCCAGGGCCCGACAGCTGCTCCTACAGCCCAAGCCAAAACCAAAACATTCTGCTTTACACGGCTCCTGTGCCAGAGCTCTGCAGCGCCAAGGGGGGAACTAAACATCGTTTTCACTGGGAACGAGCTGACAGAACAGAAATTCCCAGTGGACCAGACAGCACAAGGCATCCCAGTGGCACTCAGGGAGTTTGGCTGTGCTTTGCCAGGTGCACGGAGAAGGAGTGGATTTTGGTCCAGCTGATTTACAGGAAAAGAGCAAAACAACTGAGAAGGAGAATCACTCACCTGCACTTCGTGCATGCCGCTGGGTGACCTACAAGGAAACAACAGCGTCACTTGGAGCACGCCATCCATCACCAGAGCCTTTAAATAAAACATCTGTGCTACCAGGGAATTCCCTCATCCTGTTTTTAAAACCCTCCCCAGATTTTTGAGTAGCACTCCCGGTTCAGTGGGAAGAGCAGAAGAAAAAATTGCAAAATGCCTTCAGGAGAGCAGAGGAGTGGGAGCATGAACACAGAAAAGACTGCTGAGGTGCTAGAGCAAAACAGTTTGAAGCTGGCTTTTAACGTAGGCCCGCAGGTTTGATCCCTACCCCTGCTGTCAAAGGCAGCAATAAAGCACCACAAGGCCTGTAAACCATCAACCTGACCCTCACTTGCTTAAACACTCCAGGTCAAACAGGGGTAAAAAGCATCTCAGGCCTGGAAGGTTTTATTATCTTGCAAAGGAGATTTGAACTGCTTTATGCTATTTTTAAGAGGATACTTTTCTGATTAACTCATTGATTAACTCACCAATTAACTCAATGGAGAGTGCCTCTCCACTGGCATTCGAGACACTGCAGCAGAGCCCTGACAGTCAGAGCACTTCGAATGGGCTGTTCCATCCCTGAGCGAAAGCCTCAGCACTGAGCTGTGCCCAGGGGCTTTGGAAACACCTTTTAACTTCTAAAACCAAATACTAAAATCCTGCAACAAGAACCCTCCTCTGTAATAATTCAGCTTGGAAACAAGTGACCTGAACCACAATTTTACACAGCCACCTTCTTGAAATCTCACTTCAAGTTCTCTTTCCCCAACAGCTTCTCTTTAGGAGGTCCAAAGACCCTTTTCCTTTCCCTCACCAAATATACTTTGGATATGAGTTGCAAAGGTCTTGCATTTGGCTTACCAAGGATTCTTGAGTCAGAAAAATTAGTAAACAGCAGATTTAGACAGAAAAAAATTCCAAGGTAAATGGGAGAGACA
Organism: Gymnorhina tibicen; assembly: GCA_013399875.1. Taxonomy (NCBI): domain Eukaryota; kingdom Metazoa; phylum Chordata; class Aves; order Passeriformes; family Artamidae; genus Gymnorhina; species Gymnorhina tibicen. The sequence continues at coordinate 10,411 of VXAZ01007750.1, forward strand.
GAGAGCTTTTCCCATCTGAAAGCACTGATGGCAAACGACATCAGTCAAAGAACCTCCTCCTTCCCTTCGAGAGCTATGGAAAAGGAGCAGAGAACTCAAAGGGCATGAGGTTGGAAATCTTTCTTAAAAATTCCAAGCTCCCTGTTGGCACAGAAACTGGAGAAGGGGGGAGCAGGACTTTGGAAAGGAGAGGCAGAAATGAGATTTGTTTCCTTCCCTACCTGTGTGGCAGGACACTGTTCTCTCTCAGCGGTTGCTTCAGCTTAGCGTTTTCTTCCTGGATTTTGAGCTTCCCATCCTGCCAAAAGGAAACACTCACCCATCAGCTGCACCAGAGGAAAACTCCAGTTTCACTCCTGCCACACTGCAAGGGGAGAACTGGCACTGCTTTTCCGGGATACTGCTCTGCCCCTCCTTGGCACAGAGGAGTCTCTGGGCCCCAGTCTCCCCTGGGAGCGGCTCTCCATGCTTTCCTTCAGCAGTGTACATAGGGGACTGTGCCTCTCAGAGATGGGCAGGGGTCCCATGTCCTCCTATTACCAGAAGCAGTCGCCAGTTCTTATTTGCAGAGCAGAGGCTGAGAATGAGGATGGGCTGCAGTGGCTTTGTAAAAGCTGACCAGAGACCAACTTTCCCAGCCAGCAAAGAAAAGAATCCTCCCCTTCTCCCTAGCTGAGATGTGGGTCACAGCTGAGCCATGAGGCCTAAAGCACTTCACTGAAATTGTGTAATATTGGTCAAAAAAGACAAAACCGCACCATTCAAGCAGGCCAGGGAGAAACAAAGAACTGCAGAAGCTATCTCTGTTACTGCACAGTTCTCATTGTTACAACTCAAACTGCCTGGTCAGAGTGTGTAAAAATCTTCCCAAAGCTCCTCTGGTTGTGGCACATGAACAACAACCATTTATTGCCTGAGAAAGCTCAGGAGAAGCAAATGAGCCAAGTGAAACTGTACCTCAAACCCGAGCCAAAAACCCAAGTCACGTTACCTGTCTGAGCCAATTCTTTGGGCCTTTTTTGCTTTCTTGGCTGCGCTGGTGACTGTGAGACCATCTGTCTCTTTCCCGCCTTAGCTCCAGCTCTAGGTGGCTCCTGGAATACCAGGTGGAGTTGTGAATAAAGGATGGTTTGGGGACACTTGGCATTGACAACTGATGAACTGTTTGACCCCCTCTTCACACCCCTAACTCATGAGCTAAAACTGCCTCTTGGAACCCAAAGTTGTCTCACAGTGGGTTAAGCCGTAATGTGTCAGGATGAGAAATCTACACATCCTTCATCTAATCCTGGCACAATTTAGCATCTAACTGATGCAAAACCAGACCCCCCCCATGTCTTCCTAAGCTCACCCATGCACACCCAGGACCTCGCACCAATCGCTGACCAAAGCCATTTTCCGGTTGTCTGAGCACCTTTTCGAAAAAGGAAACAAAAAGCTGGGCCAGGAGGGGAAGAGGGGGGAAAAAACCGTCCGTGCATCCAGCAGTGCTCCCACGGAATTCATCCCAGTGACCATGCAACAAGCCACAGATGTGTCAAGGCTGCAGGAGATGCTCTTCTATTTTAAGGAAAGAGATTTGTCTGTGTCCCTGACACTGCTCAAGTGAGGATGCTGCAGGGGAAAATGTGATGGCTTTTGACAAGGTCTCTGTTTGGCTTCCAGCAAAACTAAGAGCAGTTCCAATGGGAAAAAAAATCCACATCACAGTACTGTGTGGCAGGTAAGACAACCAAAATCATTGCCCTTGCTCCAGACCCTTCAGTGTTTGCTCCAGGCAGAGATGTGGCTGCTCAATCCCGGCCCAGGAGCAGCAAATTGTTAGTGTTAGCTTTGGATTCCCAGTTATCACAGAATCACAGAAGGTTTGAGTTGGAAAGGACCTTGCAGACCATCTTGTTCCACCCTGTGCCATGGGCAAGGACACCTTCACTGGATCAGGTTGCTCCAAGCCCTGTCCAACCTGGCCTTGAACACTTCCAGGGATAGGGCAGCCACAACTATTCTGGACAGCCTATGCCAGTGTCCAAGTGATGCTGGTACCAAGGATTTCCCTCCCTGGAGTTACACCTCGTGGTATCTAACACACAACTTGCCTCAATCCCTCTCCATCCCCTGCTTCCCTCTGCCATCACCCTGCCTGCTTTCCCCTAGACACAGCAACAACAGCCCAGAAGAGAGGTTGGAAAAGGGTCTCTTCACCGCTGCCTGGAGAGCTCTTCCACTTCCAGCTGGAGGCTGTTGATTTTGTCCCCAAACTCCTGCTTGAAGAGCCGGTTGTCCTGCTGGGCCAGCTGCCGGTCCTTCTCTGCCTGTCGCAATCTGGATTTGAGCCACATGAACTTGTGATAAAAAACAAAAGCCATGGTGGGGGAGGAAGACCGAGTTTAAACAACAAATAAAAAACCCAGTGAAAAGGTAAAGCCAAAAAAAGAGAATGGTAAAAACAATGGAAAGGAGGAAAATAGTTCAAAGCAAAGCAAAATGTAGGTGAACCAGGCAGAAACTCTCGTTTTCAATAGTTTTTATTCTATCACTACAGTTTACAGCCATTAGATGAGAAACAGAAAACATCACTGTTATCCAGATTCGAAGCAAACCTCAAGTACACAGAATTTTAAGTCCAATTGGAGTTTAATGTACGTTACATTTCAGCTTTGCACAGGTAACTGCAACTTGCAACATAGGTTGTAGCTACTCTATTGAGAATTAGTGCATGTTCCTGGTCTCTCCCATGGATGGATGCTTTGGCTCAAGCCCCGGGCATCAGTACACCAACACATTCCCGCTCGGGGCCTGACATCAGAAGCAGCCAGATCCTTAAACCTGTCTGATTTCAGCACAAACCTCACCATCCAACCCCCTGTTCGTACAGCAGAACTGTGCGAAGGGGCAGGGGGGTTCCCTGTCCCAACCAGCTGTTCAGACACCTTGATCAAAGCTTCCACCTTTCCCTTAGGACTATTTCTTCTCCAGGGAGTTAGGATGAGTTTCTAGTAGCAGGTTACTGAGGGGTGAGTGTATAGGTTCAAGCATGCGGCTCGGGCATGGCAGGGAGGTTTCCCAGCAGGGCTGTGCTGGGAGCCCACGGAACAAGCCCCACAGTGGCCCATGATCACATCCACAGGGACCAGGCTGAGCCCCATGGATTTTGAAACACACCGAGGTGTCCCCTCCTGTGTTTGTCACATTTGCCACCCACTGCCCCAAGGAGCACCATCCCACAGGTCAAAGGGAGAACTGGCACCAAAGAATTACTACAGGCGTCTCACCAGAGCAAAAAACCCCTTATTTGACACAGAAACTCCCCAAATCCAACCTTCCAAAAGAAAAAAATACCTCGAGGAGCACTTACAAACCTAAAGCCTGTGAGACACCAGCACAGGGACTTCTGTGATCAGAGAATGTTAGTTTATAACAGTTCAAGCTACAGTTACTTCAGATTTTGCACCAGGGTGTTAAACTGGCAATTAGTTTTCCTATTGAGAGGCATTTCCAAGCTTTAGCTCTTGTTCCATTAGCAAATTCCATTTGTTTTGAGCAAGGCAAACTCAGAAGAAAATGAAAGAAGTGTAAAAGGCAACTCTTTTCAACCACCAACTACTCGGACAAGAAAAGGGCAAGGACCAAATTTCCATCTCCACTCCCCACTGCTGCACACCGGGTTCCGTCTCCTTTTTTTTAATGTGTTTTTGTTTCCTTTAAACAACAAAGATCAGATTATTTTTTATAAAACCTGTAACTTCCCTTTCTGGGAAGGGGAGAGACTTCCCAAAACACCTCTCCTCCGCTTCCTTGGGTGAGGAAGGACCACAGGGTATGTCTGGAGGGACTCCTGGCAGAGGTAGAAGCAATGCAAAGAGAAGGAGGTTTCCACTGAACTTACCACTCTACCGTGTTACTCTAAGACACCTATAGCTACTAATTCTGAACACATGAAGTTTAAAGGAATAAGGATAAGTCCCCACCCTCCCCCCCAAGTCCCTAAGGCAGAATCCAGGCAGGCTGGTTACGGGAGGGCCGGTCTTCCCGGTGACGGGCCAGCGTCGCGCCCGCTGGGCTCGGACCCGGGGCTGAACCCACAGACCAGAAGAGAACGGGGAACGGCTTGGGGTACGCACACAACTACTGTCAACAACTTCCAGGGATGCATTTCTCGTCTACTTCACAAAAAGGGCAATACAGAAAAGGAGTTCACTGTCCCGAGCTGGCCACGGCCCCGGCTGAGCCGCGCGCGCGCCGAGGGCCGTGCTGCTGCACGCGGTGACACCAGCGGCTGGACACAGCCGCCTCGCCCACTCCCGACGCTTTCCCGGGGCGCTTAGTGGCCAACTCGTTGGTACTTGAACACGGTTTAAATGGCAGGGTTGGGGATTTTTATACCCGACTAAATCTCAGCAGAAAAACTCACTGATTTTAAAAACTCGGCAAATTCCAAATCAACTTTAGGTGACAATTAACATTTTAACAGTTGCTTTTAGCAATTCTCAAGTTCTCCCCTCATAAATGAGTTCTGATGTCAGAGCTGTGAGGTGGCCAGACATAAAAATGTCTAATGATGCTTCTGGATCAGTTTGTTTGCTGCACTATTTAAGGTTTTTGCCTGTTTCACCAAATCCTTTTCACTGTGTAAGTAAGTCAGAATGAGGATGGTGAGAAAACAGAAAAAATAACAACAGCAAGAGAAAAAGAACACATGAATTAGCTGAGTAGGTATCATGAAACATTTTCAATCACAAACTTTACAAAGCAAACCACCTTGTTTACCAAGAACCGTTCCCAATAGAAACCCTAAAATGAGAGCACCAATGGAGTGCAATGCGCTACTCATTAACCAAGTCCCAGACGTGCTGCTCCCGCTGCTCTCCTCAGGCAGCTCTGTCTAGCACAGCACTGGGACTCTCCCCTGGCCCATTCTGGATCCAGGGGACACTACACTAAAGGACACACCAGTGGATCATGGGTCAAGTATCCTGTCTTACCTTTGTTCCAGCTGTTTGATGGTGGCAGCCATCTGATTTGTTTTTTCTTCCAAGCGGCTGTTTAATTCACTCTTCTGTTTCACTCCCATGTCTGAACTCTGGGAAAAGGAGCAGTGGGGGTTTGTGTAAAGAGCAGTAAATCCCAAATAAACCCCCCTAAACCATTTGGCACATGAAACAACAGGGCAGAAGGCAAAGAGGCAGGAAAAGGTGCTGAAAAAGCAAATGCCAGGTCAGTACCGCAAGGACAAATGTCTTGCCGTAGAGGTGCAGGCTCCATCTGGACCCCGCAGCAGAGCAATGCCACCATCCATGAAGATTCCCGGACATGGAAAACGCATAAAGCAGTGCTTGCTAATAGTTAATATCTTAATATCATTTGGCTGTTTTGAACAAAGCCATTGGCTCAAGGAGAGCAAAAGCAACTCCTTCCTGTTGCCAAGTTGATTTTAGGATCTATTCTGAGCATCATGTTGCTGTTTGGAGAGTCTGCTTGTGTCACCACACAGGATTTATACCAGGTGCCCTCCACACCAGACTTTGCTGGAGCACAAGCTCCCACAGCTCTTTTCACACCACAAAACCACACAAGATGCTTTCCCCTGTCTCACACACGCATTTCTGGACCATGATAAAATTTTGTTCGGAAGAAATTGCATTTGCCTTTACCCTCGACCACGTTCCAGTGTTCTCAGAGCAGGACAGAAGTGTGCTGCACAGTCTGGGCGCCCCTTCCACACCCAGCACCTTTCCAATAGGCAGGAGGAATAAATGCATAGCAGCTCTCACTTTTGTCTGGAATTTCCTGCATTTCCTTAGCTCCCTACCTGCAGCTTGAAAGACAGTTCATGCTTTAGAGCCCTGAGATCGTCCAGCTGCTGTCTGAGTGCCACCAGCGCATCCTGCTTTTCACAGACATCCTTCTCCAGCATCTTCATGGCCAGCTCCATCTCCTGCCGCATCCCGATCTGCGCCTCCAGCTCCTTCTCCACATCCTGGAACACATGGAGCACTCAGCATTTCCAGGAGCTCCCCTCATCGCCCAGGGAGTAACCACCCTTCCCTTCTGCCCACGCACTCCCTACCCACGAGTGTGCTGCACTGCCACAGCTTCAGAGTCACACATCTGACACATCCCTTGAGGAGAAGAACTCCACATTTTTCAGTCCGGTATCAGAGCCAGGTGTGCAGCCTGGCTAGTGGAGAGTCAGGGAATTCTACATGGGCCTGTCTTTGGGATAGAGGGGTCTAAGGAAAGATTTTTATTTCCTAAATACTGTCAGGTCAGGCATTTTTCTCCCCACACATGTATTGAACAAGAGCTCAGCACGGCAGTGATCCTTTCCAGCCCTGTGGGGTGAGCCCCGAGCCCCCCAGTCCTCACCAGGCGCAGCTGAGTCTCTTCCTTTAGCTGCTTCCGTGCCTCAGTCAGTGCCTGCCCGTCAGCAGTTCTGTCCTTGGTGGCCTGAGGTAAGAGACACAGTTCACTTGGCATTGTGTACTGCCAGCCCTCACTTCGCCTCATTCTTGGCTTTTCCCCAGCACTTGGAATTCTGCAACAATTCAGGACAAACCAGCACAACTCCTCCCACATCCCGATTTTCCTGCCCCCCCTCAGTAAGTCCCCCTCCCTCCTGTCCCCTGACACCTTGCCCAGCGAGCCCTAAGCTGTGGGAGCTCCCGGCTCCGCGCACACTCCCTGCTCCACCCCTATGGCCGGGCAGGATTCCCTGCGGCCAGGGCCCATCTGTTCCCTCTGCACAGGGCCTACCTGCCGCTCCTCTAATCCAGTGTGGGGTTTGTGTGAGGCACGCAAGGAAATAAACTCTGTTCCAAACAAGGCATTCAGGCTGGGCCTGCCCCAGGGCTCAGCATTCATCCCCACACCAACCTTACGACTGGACTCCAGGATGTAGGAGCTTTCTTCCTTAACCCTCTCCATCTCTTCCTGCAGTGTAATGATCCTGTTGTTGGCAACTGCAAGCTGGGAACAAAACACAACAGTAACGCATCAAAAACATACTTCACTGGTTTTTTTCTCTCTTGACCCCACCAGATGAGGAAGATTTGGCTGGAAACGGAGGACGAGCAACACACAGCACCCTTAGGGACGGGACACCTGGCTCAGAGGAATTGCCCAGGGATGACAGCTCTGCAGACCAACAGATTAATGTAAGCGTATGGTCAAAGGCAAAAGTAACTTCAGAAGCTCCTTCTGGCTTTGTAACTCACAACTTACATAAGGCTCATGCACAGGAGCAGCTCAGAGACATTCCAAGGCATCAGCCATGCTATCCTGTGACAAACCCACACAGAAGTCCCGGATGCGAGTCCTTGGCAGAGCTCAGGCCCGACACATACACACATGGCTGTGACGTGTGACACAGCTCTTTACCTACACCCCGGCTGGCACAGCGTGTGCCGCTGTCACCGCAGCCTCACTCTGCACACACTCTGCAGGCTTCCCTTGCAACTTCATCATCAAACCCCAAAAATACTGCAGGCACCATTGCAATTCATCTCCTGGTACCACGTCACTACGCAGGTAATACACCAAAAGCCGCTCATTCCGTCAGGTAAGACCTCCTGTCACCCATTTCTCAGGGAACTGACCCCAAAACGTTCTATGACATTTATGCCATCACTAATGAGCTGCAGACCCATGTTAAAACACAGACTACACCTATGCCTCACGTACCCACTATTTCTCATGCTCAGACTGGACATGTTACTTATAATGACATTCTTTCTTTTAATTTTTGCAAATTTACATAAACATACAGTTCATTTTCCAACTTGTGCTCCGTAGCGACAGCCAGTGAAATTCCATGGCAGCTCAGCTGTTCCAGTTCCATCATTAAACACCCCTCATTCTGTACACCAGACATCTGAAAGGAACTCCTCCCTCCCTGGTTAATCCCTAATTCCCAAAGGCCAAGGCATCAGGTGGTTTTCCACGATACTTACCTCCTCGGTCAGCTTTGTGTTGGATTTCTCCAAGGCATCCACCTTGGCCTGCAGGTTGTTTACTGTAGCACTGTTGAAGAGAAAAAACCCTACAGTAATTCCTTCACTTTTTAAAATCCCGTTTTCTCTTTTGTTCTACAAGATAATAAAGAGCCGGGAGATCATGTTTTACCTTAGATGTCTATTGAGTTCTTCTACATAGTTCTTCTGGTCCAAAATCGCAGTTATCTGACCATCTCTGGAAAACAGAAACAGGGCAGCCTGGAACACTTGAATACACATTCCCAAAAGAGGAGCAGCAGGACAGCTGCGTGTGCACCTACCCTTCACTGCCTTTCGTGCTGTTCCCATCTTTCAAATACATGGAGAAATCAATAACTCCAACCTGGAGAAGAAAAAATGGCATTTTACACTATAAACAATTGGTTTCCAAGACCAACCCACTGTTTTTAGGCGTGGAAGTTTAGCGTTGTAGTATCAGGCCCTGCTGTACTTCAGCAAGGGTTCATTAAATCAGTAAGCTATGCAAAATTAATGAATTTTCCAATTTAAATGAGCAGAACAAATCCATTAACTGAATAGCCAGTACCTGGGAGTCCAGGTCCTCTCCCTTCATGCAGAAGTTGGCATCGATGACGTTCAGACCTACGAGAAGGCCAGCGATGATGGCACCTTCCTCTTCCATCATCAGTGCGTTGGGCTCGTAAAATTCACTGCAGGATGCAGGGCAAGACACACAGAGGAGTGAGAAGGGAAAGATTATCAAGATCTTACCAGAAAGCGGAAGTGAACCTAACTGAGACTGAGTCCAGCACTCACCTCAGAAGATCTTTTCTGTTAATCAAGGCTTTCATGTACTCTGAAAGTTTCTTCTGCATCAGAGCCAGGCGAAGCCAAGCTCTTCCTCGGCCCACAGGTGTCCTGCAAAGGCCGAAACAAACATTTCCAGACACCCGGGAAGGCGCAGTCACCAACAGCTCTAATAACCCCCCCCTACCTCAAGTTTTTGCACTTGGAAGACAGAGGTGGCACTGGCGCAAACAGAGAAATACAATAAGCACAAATAGGTCCAGACCGATTCAGCCATCACTGTTTCTCTCATAACTCATTATGGTTTTGCTGCCCTACTAAAAAGATTTCCCTGACTTTATCCCTGCTGGATGCTGCCAGACAGATCAGCTGCTTCAGTTCATCACCTTCTGAGTCACAACCAGTTCTGCCTAAGTCACAGGAACACGCACACACCAGCACAGCTGCCCAACGCCGCTCCTTGGGGTGGGTCAGGCTGGATGGGAATCCAGCCAGACAGCTCAGAACCAACTCAGTGCTGTTCTCCTCAGGTGCTTTGCTCCTGAACACCTTCACAGGATGCCATGGGCTCGAGTCCCGGTCCTTCCCCTCTTTTCTCCTGGCCATCGGGAGCACGTGGCTCTAACACGCTGACCTGGATGTCTGACCTCACCTGGTATGAGCAGCAGCAGCTCAAGGAAGGCATGGCCAGTACTGCCCACTCCTGACTCACTAACAGGACCTGGCTCTTCCAAGGGGTCACTGTGAACACGAGGTTTAGAAACGTACTCTAAAACTGTTCTTTACGTCCATTCATTTCCTACTGCAATGCTCTACAACAGGAAGAGGTACCAGGAGCCCTGGCACGGCACTGGCCCTGTCAGCTGCTGCAGGAGTCCTGCACAGATCTCCAGCAAAAGCACTTGTCCATCGGTACATCACTAAATACTAACCCAAAAGCCATTTATTCAATTTTTCCATCTATTCTTTCAGCAAAGATGACTCGATCCTTAGTCCTATTGCTCATACAAAAGCTTCCTTACCCATTTTTTCTATTCCAAGCTGAAAGCTTCTTACAGTTTCTTCTACCATGAAATAGGCAAGCCTAAATGTGATGTCTGAAATTCCTATGAAACTTCTACAAGTAATATAAGCTTCCTGTGGCTTTTTGCCTCCCCTCTTTAACACAAACTACTATTTCTCCAGCTTGGTGCCTAAGCTTCCCTCTCACATAAACTGTACCTGAATTTATTTGAAAGAACAATTACCTACATCAGCCTCAAAACTGTTTATTTAAACTGTTATAACCTTCCTGTTAATTCCCTTCCTCTTGAGTCTACCTTCATAAATGCTCAATAAAGGCTGTTCCCATGCCTGAGGCACATCACCACTCCTTAAGTGCTAGCAGTAAATGCACTGCTGCCCATAAGTTGCCACGCTCTTAACACAGCAAGAATATATCCTGTGCTCTCCTGCTGCAGATCCTCGATGAAGAGTAAGAGAGCAATGGTCCATTTTTATCTGCAGAAGGTGAGAGATGTATTCCTGAAGGTTCTGTTTGCCCTTCCTTCTCTTCTTCAGGATCCTTCTCACAGTAAAATTTGCATTATGTAGTCATGTGATAAAGGAGTGTACTTACTTCAGCCCTGGGAGATCCTTAACACTTGCTGTAATCTCTGCAGCCTCAGGGACAAGTTTTTCTACTAATTCTAGAGGTCCCCAAAATGACTTATTTTGCCCAAGAAAAGTCTTTTTGGCTAAAAAACAAAAAGAAATAAAAAATGAGCCTGTTAGACCCATGCTGATATAACACCTTCTCAAACAAGTCAGCAAAAAGTAGCCAAAACCTGCCAGAATGGTTCCCCTGGGGCTGCTGCTGGGCAGGCACTCGGTATTCTGGAATCCCAGGATGGTTTGGGTGGGAAGGGCCCTAAAGACCACCCGTTTCCACGCCCCTCTGCTTTCCATCTCCAGCTGCTACCACACAAGGGCAGCACCTAAGGGACAGTCCATACTTGGCCGTTTGAGCTGTGACTCGGGATTTCACAGCCAAACACCTGCTCTGCTTTAAAAGCAGCTTCAAGCCATGAGCTGCACCCCCAGTTTGGACAGAGCTATTGAGAAAGGAGCTCCAGGGTTGCAGTTCCTCTTCCAGCAAGGGGATGCACTCCTGAAGCACAAGGAAGTGCAGAAAAAGGAGTCACGAGCTTGCCAAAAGCCGATTTAATCCCTGATCACTGACTTATACCCGAAACACCTCAAACACTGTTTAAACATGGCAAGCACCTGCAACGCCTCGACTCTCCCCCTCCAGCAGGTTTTTGTGCCTTCCTTTGGCCTGCCCAGTCCATTGCCATCACAGCAGTGACTGTGCTCAGCCTCTCTTCGGTCTCGTGCAGGCTGCAGAGCTCCGTTTTTACCCCACACTGCTGTTCCCCACTGCAGGCCGTGCCCTGCAGCGCGGAGGGCTCGGGCCCAGCCTCTGAGTTACCTTTGAGGCCGTGCTTGAGGCAGTGCTCCATCACCACGAAGAACTGCTGCAGGGGGGCATAGTCCGAGTCCAGCGTGCGGCCCAGGTTCAGCGCGGACTCGATCAGCCCCTTGATGCTCAGCTTGGCCATGTTCATCAGGTTCATGCGTTCGTTAGCCATGAGGTAATTGGGGTCTGCAACAAAGGAAGGAAAATGCTGGTGAGCAACAAAAGCTGGTTTTATTACAGTAAACACCCCACCTCGCTCTATTTGTTCCTCAGCTTTGAAGGCATTTTTGGGGCAGCAAGTTTCACAGGAGGCACTCTGCAGGCCTTTTGTGGAGAAAAATCAACATCAACTAGAATTTTAGGGCCAAAGCCACAAAGGCATGGGAATAGACAATGTATCATATTGAGGGTGCCTTAATACTTCAAATAACTACAGGAGCTCCCTATTTTCAAGAAAGACATTTGGAGCCTGGTGTTCATCCTGTGCTTTGCACTTTGACAACGTGTCTCTGCCTGGCACGGCCATCACTTGTTCCAACTCACATCCCCTGCTACAAACCGGTAAGAATCCTCCACTTGTGGCTTGTTCTTCCATCTAAAGATCACCATGGACCCCCTCACACTTAATCCAGCAACATGTGTCTCTATGCCAACTTGCATCTCTCTTCCTCGAGATTTTTTTTTTTAAGCTTAGATGTAACATGGAGCCAACTCCCACTTATCTCTCTTGGTTTCAAAACTGCCACTGGTTTTCACCAGTGAGAAGGAGCTGATCTTCATGGCTCCTCACAGGTCATACTAAATCCCCAAACTCACAGATCTCCCAGGACTATATTCTTCTCTACCATATTATAAACATCCAGACCTTTACACCTGCTACTCACATCCAATTTTTGAGCTCCAGTTCTCGGGTGCAGGCAGTTTCATCCCTGTAAGGCCCATTTATCCAGGGCTGCTGCCAACAGCCAGGGGCCCTCGAACCAACCTGCCGCCTTCACGAGTGAATTGACTACTCCTAGTAGCAGAGACGTGACCAGAGGACACCTCAGAGTACACATCTAAGCAAGAGGCACCCCGTCAGCACCCACGAGCCAAAAAGAGAGCCAAGAGCACAGCTACGGTATCCACACCTGCGTGCGTGCCACCGTGGGCTGGGAAAAATCCACAGCACAGGGAGAGGGAAGAGCCGGGGCAGTGCCACCATCCAAACCTGATACCGTGGCTCATTTGTTCAGTGTCTCCAAAAGCAGCTCAGGACAGAGCTTCTCTCAGCCCCCTTCTTCTTCAGAGTGAAGCAGCACCAGAAGTCTCCTTCTCTAAATTCATTTCCATAGTTTAGAGAACTTCCAAGTACTCATTTAGGAGTGCAATGCTCAGAGCAGCATTGGACTGCAGAAAGACTAAAATTTGTGAGGGGTTTTTATTGCCTTTCAGGACTACTGCTGTCTGAAGGCGATGGGTCTGGCTGATCTGGAGGTACCCTGAGCACATGACCTGTTCTGGATTTCCAATCCATTTTAAGACCTGCAGTGCAGCTAACAGCCACCATCACCAGGAATGAAGACTCAGGAAAAAAGTCAGGCACAGTATTGCCAAGGCACAGAGACCTCCTCCTCCTCCTCCTCTCTCCGCACATTTCCTCACTGGCCAAGGCCACTCATCTGATGGGTAGCAAGGCATGCACAATGACTCTGCTTGGGTGGCAAACCAATCCCTAATGCAGAATTAAAGGAATTGTACAAGACAGCGCCAAGGAAAATGCTCCTTTGGCTGTGGTTACTAGCTCATTTCAACAGAAAAATATTTTCACCATATCACACTAATCAAAGGTTTCCTCTTCCTTAGTCTGCTGTGAGCAATCGCGCTCTGCGTGTGCAGTTTATCCGAGATTCTCATCTTACAAGCCAATTCGCTTACACAGTATGAAACTGGATAAAACCCTAAGGTTCAGTCCAAAAATTAAATGCTAAGTAATTGATACTCTCGTTCTACGTACTGCACCACGCACACCTTTAAAGAAGGCAGGGTAGGCAGGCAAGGCTGACTTTTACACAGTAAAACTGTCATGCTGGCTTTAAGCTGGGCCGAGTCTGATCCTGGTGTGGACCTGGCATGCTCCATCTGAGCCGGTACCTTCTCCAATTTCCTCCTGCCTCTAACTGCAAAACCCCTGCCTGGGCTTTCCTACACATCCCATGTCATAAACCTTAAAAACCAAAACCCCAGCCCTCGAACTTTGCCTTTCCACAGGGTCTGGGTTTCAAATGAAGGAATCAAACTCTCAGGACACTTTGTTATTTAAATGTTGCAGCTTCTACAGAACAGACATGTTTTCTAACCAGCTGCTTTCACGAAATGTTTCCAAAAACATGCGAGAATCCTGTAATTTGTTTAAAAGGTATGATCTGTACCCAGGAACCTCAAAGTCAAGGAAAGAGTCAATGCAATACAGGATCTCAAAGGGTTAAGCTGTGACTGGTCTTGGTATTTCTTACTTGGTGACAATAAATTTTATCACTCATACTCTAAAACAAGAAGCAACTAAAATGAAGCTAAAACTTGGATCAAAGGCAGGGCATGATGAGACACTGGAGAAGTGAACAAACCCACTGAAAGCAATGCCCATTCACTAGCATTTCATCAAGGTTCTCCATCTTACATCAAGAACACCAGCTTAAAGTAACCTGAAATTTAGCACGGCTGCTTCTATGCGGCAGAGAAACATCTCTCACCTGACAAAATAAATGCAAAACAACTTATACAATATTTTATGAAAACAAGAAGTCTCAACTCCCTTTTTTTCCTTAAAGCCTGCCTTGGAAAATGCCCTTCTCTGGGAAGCAGCACGGGCTGTCGTGCCAGGAGAGGAGGACATGGCCTGTGGCTGAGGAGGCTGCGGGCAGCACCCAGGCACAGAACCAGCACAGCAGTTAAAGGCACCATCATGGAAGATGAGTAACAAGGATCAGTGTGCTCAGTGCATGAGAACATCAGCCTTTTGTGCTGCCAACACTTGAACCCAAGCAGGAGCACTTGCGTTTAATCATCAAAGTACCGATTTGCTTGACCACTTCCTACATTGAGGAATCAACTATTTCACATCTGCACCATTTTTTAAAAATCAAGAAATATATAAATAAGTTTATATATAATATCAAGAAACTATAAATAAGTTTCTCGTTTAGTACTTCATAAGTTCTAACAAAATTTTGCAATACAAGTTTTAAAATCATTTTTGCCAAGCCTTGGCAAATACTGGCAGAAAACCTGAAGAATCTAGTCAGAAATACTGCAGAAAATCTTAAGCTTCAGGGTGATTCCTGAAATATTTTTAAGAATTCAGCTTCCATATGTTGCTGCAACCTTTAAGCTGTGCTTCTGCCAGGCTCAGGAAGCTACTGCCTCTGAAAGCATTTAGAAGGCAGCAAATAGCCCTTGTTGCTTCACTTCTTCTACCTCCACTTCAAGTCAAAATAGTAGAAAAAAGCAAACATTTATTTAAGCAACATCAAGAAAATGCAAGAAAGCCACAGCTACTGTCACTGGAAAGGAAAACTAACTGCATTTTGCACTCGGGCTCAAAATTATAGCGCAGAAGCCAACGATTAGCACAAACAAGAGCTGTGAGATGTGGGTGTGGAACGCACCTTCGGAATCATCGCGCAATTGCTCCACCACATCTGTCAAATCCTCCCAAGAGTCTTTGCAAACAGCAAAAGGAAAGGAAAAGAAAGAAAAACGTCATGCAAGCCGTGATCTAAAGGAAAGATTCAAAATCAAGGTATAAGAAAAGCATAACTGAAAGGGAGATTGGCATCATATAAGACTTAATTCATAGTGGCAAGAGATCTGCAAGTCAAAAGGGTTTATTAGTCTGCACAAAGCAATAGAGCAAAGCATTTTTCTCCCAGAGTCAGACCAGGGCAGGCTTCAGTAAAGCTGCAGAAGCTTTGTTTCTGCATTAACACAAGCAACACTTTTGTAAAGCACGTCCTAAAAAGAAAAGCAACAAAAGCATTCCTTTATTTGTAAGATAAAAGCACTAAACTTGTGATATTTATGCAATGTCAGCTTCTGCTTCAATTTCCTCATATCCAGCCCCGAGAAGAACTGCTGGCAGGGAAACAGCCACACGTGGGAAGCAGGCACGTCAGGGAAAAGACACACCGAGGGCATTTTAAGGTTCAACACAGCTTAAACTCTGGTACGACCATGACCCCAAATGAAAAATCCCACAGAGGTGACCCAGCTGAGCCCTAAAGGGGTCACAGGCTGATGCTGATCCCCTAAGGACTCAGTCAGGGAAGCACCTCTCTCCTTGGCGGGACAAGGGAGGTATCTTGGGAGAGGAGCAGGCAGGACAAGGAGAACTGGTTTCGGCACACCCACTAAGTCCCTGTTCCAAACCTGGCGAGCCAAGCCAGACAAATGCCCCGAACCCTGGGCATTTTTCACTCCCTACTTACGCACCCGCGCTCCCCAGCGCTGATCCTCGATCGGCGGAACATCCAAAGCACGGGAAAGGCTCCGTCCCCCTTCCCGAGCCAACTGTGCCGAAGTCCTGAGCAAAGTCCAGAGGCTGCCGGGCCCTCCTCCCTCCCACACACAGCCAGCGCCAGCCTCCTGCCCCGGGAGCCAGCCCTGGCCCGCAAACCGCTCCTCCGCGGCTGAAACAACAGCCAAGAGCCTCAGTGCCGCTTCAGCTCACACAGAGCTGAGCCCCGCGAGCTCCGCGTGCCCAACAGGCCCCTCATCCTGACACTGGGCTACGCCCAGCGCTCATTTTTAACCCTTTTCCTCCAAACCAGAGACTTTCACCAACATCCCCCTGTGCCTGAGCACTCCTGCAGGAGCAACAAGGAGTTTCCCTGGAGGAAATCCCTATTGTTGCAAAAACAAATCCCTGGTGATGCTGTCCCCCACGTGCAACACTGATGGCTTTTGGTCTCTCATGACCGCCGCTGCAGCTTCCCAAGGGCCAGGAGACTGAATCTAACCGTGGTGGACGTGGTGGACGGACCTGTCTCTGACACTTCCCGGGACCCTGTTGAACAAATGGGACTCTGTGACTCAGATCCAGATGCTGATCATCCCAGAATCCCTACCTGCACACAGTAAGGGAAGCCACACACCACTGCTGAAAGGTCTTGTATTTAATATTGAGGAGTTGGACATTTTCCTTAATCCAAAGCATAATCAGGGAAGAACATATAACCAAAACCAGATTTACCAGTACCTGGGTAACAGGGACAGAGAGAAATGACAGGTTCATTTCATCTTTCTCATTTTTTTTTAACCTTTAGCAAGTAACCCATGTAAAGTTCCCAGAGAAATATCCAGACGAGTCACAAACATTTTCTTCTCTTCTATCCCTACAAGCCATAATCCCATCTTCCTACTAGCAAGAACTGCAAGAATTAAAAGTGGTACTATGGCATTTGCATAGATTTAGATTTAGAGGCAAAAGCACACATTTAATTAGCACTTTCTTTCCTATTTTCATTCATTCTCCATGCATCCAACAGCACTTTGCAAAGAATTCATTTCTTCTTTTACCTCGTACATTTTCCCCCTTGTCTGGAAATTCCACCAAGCAACAGTGGGGGGGAAAAAGTCTTCATACAGAAGAATCACAAAGACCTGAAAGACTCTATAGCTTCCGTGGTCCTTAAGGTGTGTGAAAAACTCAGTACTTTCGATTATGATGGAAATGATTTCATTCTGTACCAAGTCTGGAAAACGAGATGACCAAGACTTTTAAGTCTCCATAAAATTATTAACTCATTCCAACCAGATTCCCAGGAGGATTAGTATTATGGAACTCAATATCCCATTGGAATGAACACTCAAGCCAGTTCTTCAGGAAGGGACTAGAGAACTTGTCTCCAATATATCCATCACGAAAGTCCCATCTGTTATTTGGACAACAGAGGGGTTTGCAGTCACTCCCTTCGCTGACACAGCAGCAGCATCTCACTGAAGGAGCCAGGATACACTTTCCCAAGCCAAAAAAAGCTTCCACAAGTAAACCCTGGGAGAATGGAACAGCATCAAAATTATTTCACACCGCTGCTCAATCTTTACTTTGTTTTTAAAGGTTGAAGTTACTAGGCTAAAATAGAGTTGAGTCAAAACCTTTCTGAACCAATGAGCATCACCTCACACACAGCATCTTGAGATGAGAATCAAGTTCCTCCAAAGAGAGATGAAATAGAATCACAGAATCACAGACTGCCTTGGGTTGGAAGGGACTTTGAAATTCACCCCATTCAACCCCCTGCCATGGGCACGGACACCTTTCACTAGCCCAGGCTGTTCAAAGCCCCGTCCAACCTGGCCTTGGACACTTCCAGGGATGGGGCAGCCACAGCTTCTCTGGGAACCTGTGCCAGGGCCTCACCTCCCTGACAGGGAAGAGTTTGTTCCCTCACAAAGAAAGGTCCCAAGTTTTTGAATAGGTCAGGATTTTAAAAGTTATTTTTAAGTACAGAAATTTTAAACAAACTCGTAAGGAGAAGCTGAGCCGCCAGGAAGATAACCTAAAAAACCCCAAGGCGTCAGTTTTGGGAAGTGAAAACTGAGCTTGATATAGAAAGTCCTGAGTGATGGTGCCATGTCAGTCCTGCTGCTCGGGCTGCTGAGAAGGGCTTGGCCCAAACTTGGACAAATACTCCTTTGCTATGAAATGGGAACCTCTGGTCGCATTACTACACTTAAATCGCATTCTGATACTCATTACCTTAGGAATACAACTAATAGCAAATAAAGAGGTCAAGGAAGAAAATTAGGGGGATGTTGTTAATGTTATGAGAGGTACATAAGTAATTCTTTCAGGTTAGGTTTGCCAACGAGATGGATCACGAATTGTTGACAAAGAAAAGGGATCAGCAAAGGGTTTCAGCGCCGTGTTCAAACACCCTGCAAGCCCAAAACCAGGGAAGCCACCAGGCAGTCTGCAGCCTGGAATGCCAGGAGCCATCTACTCAGGACAAAGTAGCTTAAAAAACCATTTATTTCAAAACCCACTGCATAAAAAGTTCCATGTCTAAATATACACATATACAGCGAGCCTCGCATACAAAAGAAAAGAGCAGTCAGAGATCTGCAACAAACCAGAAGGAAACAAAAAAAGAAATAAAGAAGTACAGACAACTTGGAAATTCCAAGCCCACTCTCCGTTACACCTATGGGACAAATAAACAGCCAGTGTACGTCACATGAAGTCACAGTACAATCCCATCCTAAGTTTTATTCCCATCTCCTCATGATTACCATAAAATGATTACCCAGTTTCTCTATGTTGCAACTGCGTGCGGTTATACGGAATGTTTCCGCACAACCTGCCTGTTTTCAGAGGGAAACACATGACTAACTGCTATGAGAAGTTTCTCATCCTATTTTGGCCCTTGATAGTTTACACCAAGAAAATAAAAACCCAAACCCTTGGGGTTTTTTCCCCATCTTTCACTTCCCAGTTCAATTGGCACCAAGTGCTTTCTCTGAAGCACTTTTGACTCACCACCTCTGAGGAATATAAAGCTGCCCTGAGTTTCCCAGGTCTGACTTCATTTAGACGGACACAGCTTAAAAGAGCAAAGAACAACTCTTAAGAGTTATTTCTGGTTTGAAGTCTGGATTACATGACCTAAATGCTATTCCCAAGATTTATGACCATGAACACACTGTAATTCATTTAACTTGCATTTACTGACTTCACATTTCTTCTATTAGATCTGGTCTCCAGCTCCTTCAAACTTATCATCTATTTAGGGGGTTCTGTCACCAGATGTGTTTTAAGAAGCTTTTTCCACCTACAGAGTCATCTCATGCAGGTTTTTGTCCACACCTGAAAGGTCCCGGCCACTCTCAGCACAATTCAGATTTGTTCTGTAATGGGAAAGGCCCAATCCACCAAAAAATTCCACCTCTCCCACGACTTTACTGTTCCTATTCCACACTACTAGAGAAACCCTAAACCCAAGTTAACAGTTACCAGTTTGCAAATGTATAACCAATAAGGTTATGCTGCTTCCCTAAACCATTTTGAAGTGCGCAAAGGAATGTGGAAAAACACTCGGAGAGAAAATGGAGAGAAAAAGTAAAATCTGAAGGATAATTCAATAACCAGTGCAACAGATTAACGGGCAGGAGGTTTTAAGAACATTTCCTTTTCCTGAAGAGCTCTGCAACTCCTTGTCAGGGCATTTTACACAAGCACGTGTCAGAAACTAAAACTTTTAAATTACTGGTCAAAAAAGAAGAAAAAATCTGACCTTAGCTTCTGCCCTATAGAAAAGATAATCTCATCTTTGCATGTTATAAATTCTAATTCCAATTGCTCCTTTTAGTGCAAACAGAAGAGGATTAATAAAAAGAGGAATACTGTAATTCTTGAAAGTTACAAGTAAACTGGAGTTAGCATATGTATTCTTCTGGTCTCTATTACAAAGCGATCCCATGAGGACAAAAATGTCCACAGCTCTATTGATCATTCCTCTCCTCATGATTATTCAAGATAGAAACTTAACATCCAGTAAAAAGGCCCAAAAAACGGCCATTCTGTGTAACTTCTCCCCCTAAGTTGAGACCAGTGTTCAACGCCATCCATACACACACTCTTCAACATTCAACGGAAATACAATCCAGGTGGTTTCTACTTCCATCCCTAAAGATGCCTCAAAGGCATCCTCACACACTGCAAGCAAACAAGGTCAACAACCATCAGTGTCACATTTAATTTTGAGGGGCCTGCAGAGCACAGTAAGTCTTATTAAGAATCACTGCCTGTTTAAAAAAATAAGTTATTTTTCTAATCCAAGCAGATTTACAGCAGAATCTGCTTATTTTCATATGCACACAGAATTGTTTTGACCAATTGAAAAAGCGTATTAATTGCTTTTATTGTTAAATTGAGCAGCCATGCTACAGGTTGTATGGAACATACACAGTTGCAAGACACTCGGTGTCCGCTACTTGCTTTTAATTTGAAGAAAAGTTTTGCTTAGCTGCTCTCAAGCTCCAGCTCTGTGCAGGACTGGAATTGCAGTGACTGGCTCTGAAGGTAGGATGGCTCAAGGGCTGGGGGCACGGCAGATCACAGGGTGAAGAGAGGCCAGGGACAAAACTCTCCAGAAGCCGCAAGAGCTGAGGGGCAGCAAATGGAAGGCTTCAAACCTTTTTTCCAACAAGCTGCCGCAGTTGGTACTTACTGCAATACGTATTTCACATGTCTTGATTTGTAAGGAAAAAACCGTCCCCCTTTGTTACGCCTTTGGCAGAATTGTACAGCTTTTTTTTTTTCCTTCTTCATAATGCCTACCTTTGCACATCGGTTTTATGGAGACACTCCCAGGGACACGAGCCCACGTTCCTGTCCCCCCGACCTGTGCACACCCTGCAGACACAGCAGGAGTGCTGATGCAGTAGCAGCAGACCCAACATTGGCATACAGCTGTGTCAGCTTTCCTATTGTCAACACTTTTCCTGACCTTCTCTGTTCAAAATATGACTTGGATCCAAATACACCCCCCCAAACAACCAAAAAGCAACCTCAATTTATGCATGCATAAACATCTCCAGGAAGGTCGTTACGGTACTGCTCTTTTTGCATTTATTTTTGACACATGAATGAAATAATATGGCAAAGAAATGAGCAAATGCTGTTTTCTAACCCCTTCTGGTACGCACCACAGAGTGACTGTAATTACACTTTGAAAAACACCGGAGTAAGACCGAGAAAGGTCTCAATGTCACACATAAGAACATGGGAATTGGAAGACGACTGAATTCCTGCTCACCCTGTACTCACCTCCCTGAACCCCCGGGATATGCTTCAGAGGGAATGTTAAGTTTCTCCTCTTGAAACCTCTGTCTGGTATCCCACTGCGTGACTAAGTACTTGGCAAGCCAAATCCAAACCCAAGGGCTACTGTCACTGAAAGCAGCTGTCAAATGGAAATTAAATTATCCCTTGGAAATTTATTTTAAAGCTTAAATCCCCACCGCAGTTTCAGCTGTCTCATTCAGCAAAACATTGCTGACTTAACCAGACAGCATCAAACGGGTCAAGTGAAACTGCTTGGTGGAGTGGCATTTCAGGAGTTACTGGAAAAGGGTCACCAGGCATGAGAAGCTGGAGCCTCCTTGCTCTACAACCAAAAGGTGCATCCAGCAAGGGCACTCAGAACCTCAGCACCTGCAGAAACTCATCACCTCTCCTTCTTCCCCACTCGTTTATTGGCAGAGCACTGCGTAGATGTGCTCTCGTGCTTTTAGTACTCTCAGAGCATTCAACCCTCGTCCTGGTATTAAACTGTTTATCAACCTAGATGACAAATCCCTTTACCAGGAGAAAGCAAGATGTGCTACATACATCTCCACGTTTCAGGCTTCCAGGCCATTATAAACAGCAGCATGCTCATCAGAGGCGAGCTGGGGCACTGTGATGGCATCGTCACCTGACAGTGGGCATCGCTGCGTAATCGCTGGGGCTTTCCAAAAACTCCCCACGACCAGGCACATGCTGGGGTGCTGCCGCTGTGCTGCCCTGGTACCAGCTGGCAGCTCACCAACAGAGCTATCAGCCCTGGTTTAAGGGCAAAATCATGATTAAATGTTCTCACTGAGCACACATCACGGTTTTCTTCCTTCCTGACATACACAAACCCGATACAGCTAAAAAGATAATTCATCACACATCTGCCTTAAAGGGCTGGGTTACAAATTCCGAGGGCGATCTGAAGCAGCAATTTGGCTTTCTGATCTGCCCGCGGCTGTCCAGGCTCTGCAGGCAGGACACGAGCATCTGGTCCTGGAGACGCCCCCTCCCAACTCGTGCAGCGCCGGAACAATGCACCGGCCCGGGGCTCCCGGGGCACAGCCGGACCGTACCTTCGTGGGTAGGCTCGGGGTCGGGTGTCAGCGAGATGTCATCCAGCTCGCGCAAGCACAGCCACTCTCCATCCATCGACACGCGGAATTTGCAAAGATAGATGGTCTCCATGGCAGCCTGAGTGATCTTGTCTGTGGTGGGGGTTGGCATGTCGCTTTGAGGCGTCAGAGCAGACATGATGACTCAGCTGGTACAACAACAACGGGGGCAAAATAAGGACTAAAAACAAAAGCTTTCTGAAGAAGAAAATCAGAAATACCTTGCGATTAAAGGACAGATCGCTCAGGATCACAGAGGCTGCTCTGGCCTTTTCATAGATCAAGCAAGGTAAAAACGCTGCTCCTTCCCGCTCAGCTCTGCCTCCCTCCTTTCCACCGACTGCCGTCGTCTTCAGCTATGCTAGAGGCTACTGATCCTCAGCATCCACAGAAAACCCGGCTTCTGCACCAGAGGCAGCAGGGAAAAACAGGTAAAAAATACGAAAAAAAAAAAAAAAAGAGGCAGCAGAAGCAAAAAGAACGTCTTCCTCTGGTGCTGACCCCAGCAAAAAACAAAGGACGAGCGGAGAGGCAGTGTCCCGGTGTGCCGAGATCCGAGCGCTGGTCCCCTCTCCCGGCGCAGCCCGGGCAGCGAGTGCCGCCGGGATTGGCTGTGCGCAGGGAGCAGGGTGGCGACCAAAATGGCTGACTAATGAACTAAGCTGGAAATCCAGGCTCATGTGATCGCCTGCGATTCCCAGGATGCTGCCGAGACGCTGCTGATGCGGGGCCGGCAGTCAGGCGCTCCTCGGCACAGCACCTCCTCGCCGGGCTGTGCCAGCCCGTTTGGGAGCGAGCAAACACCGCCGCACCCCCCATGCATCGCCCCGGAATACAAAAGAGCGGCGCCAGCAATACAAAGCCACATTTGTATTCCGCTCACATCCCTGGATGCCACTACAGGAATTCAATCGGCACCTTTGTTTTCAGAAGAGGTGTGCGAGTTGCAGTTTGGGTTTCATTCGCTGTGCCACCTTCTCGGGGGGCACCTTGGAGCTAAAATTTCCCACGTACAAAAAAACGTTAGGATGGATTTATTGTCTCAGGGAAACGGAAAGGAAAAAATGATCTGGCTCTAAGCACTTCACTGACTGAGGATGAAGCTTTTTCAGCAGGGCATGTGCACATGGAAGGACAATAAGGAAGAACACTACAAACGCTGTGACCCAATCTTATACTTTAAAAATCTCCCTTGAAAATTGTGCTGCTCACGTGAGGCTCACAAAGAAATATTGTCTCTCAGCAGGAAGAGAAACAGGCTTTCAACCTCACAACAAAAACATAATAATATTATTTTATAATAACAGCACTGCATTCCCTGTCCCTTCCTGGATGGCTGAACCTCACCTGTGTTCCCAGCCCACACGGTCCTGGTGCTGGGGCACAAGAGGTCCCAGGTCACCAGACAGGCTTCTCATTCCCAAGGTCACTATAGTGTCACCACCCACTTCAACAATGATATCAGGCACCAATAAATTAGCTTATCTGACTTCATTCCTGTGTGGCTCCAATATATTTGAGGAGAGCAGATGTATAACATCCATCTGAAATGGACGGACAGTCAGCCTTGGAGAAGGCTGCCACCAGAACAACA
Source organism: Gymnorhina tibicen (assembly GCA_013399875.1). NCBI lineage: Eukaryota > Metazoa > Chordata > Aves > Passeriformes > Artamidae > Gymnorhina > Gymnorhina tibicen. The sequence continues at coordinate 34,151 of VXAZ01007750.1, forward strand.
TATTGATAAGAACACGTGCCCAATGTATAGGACCTTGATTGCTCTCCCTTTTTGTTCCCCGAAGAAATACTCGAAAGGATGTACATCTGTTTCTTAGGGATGTGAAATGCCAAAACAGATTGCTGGATACAGAATTCAGCGTGCCAATGCATACAGCTTTCGGAAAAAAACGGCACCCATCGTGTAAAAGCCTCCTAAAACCGGGAAAAAGGATTAAGAGCTGCTATTTCTGACTGGCAAGAGGAAGCAGTTGCTTTCGGTGAAAACTTCCTGCTTAGTGTAGCACATTTTGACTCAGCAACTCTTTCCCCGTTAGGCCAAACCCAACCAAGCACCACGCAGCCTGTTCTGACAGCGATGCAAAGGGCAATTATTTCACAGAAAACAAGAATTACTATTGTTTCTTCTCTCCAAGAGAACAGAGTTTATAAATCGTGCTGACAGCATCTTAACTCGTATATTTATAAACCCTTTCAGCAATGACAGCCTCTAGCTGCAGCATCCACATCGCACCACCCCAAATTCTAAACCCAAAGTGGCCACGTACCAACTGCTACAGAACAGCTGCTGGCCCCGGCTAACCCTTGGACAGGGTCTAAACAAAACAGCACATGGTCAAAACAAACCACTTAGAATCAACAAAGCACCATAAGCTATTGCTCAAGCTACTATCCAACAGATCTCATTACCAGACAGTTTAATTTCTTTGTTTCGAAGCAATTAGAAATACCAACAGCACTGGGTGTAACCCTGCAGCTCTCATTTCACAACACGGGCCTTCAGCCGAACTCAGCACTGGCAAGTGCCCTGCACATCAGGATCACAGGGAAGGTCTGCTAAAAAATTAGTAACTGTTCAACTTCCATTGGTTTGCTTTTAATGTGAAGAAATAACTAACAGAAGCCCGTCTTCCACTTGCAGCTGAGTTCTATTTTCAGGCTCCTTTATGCAATGATCTTGCTGCAAATACTCCATAGGGATATTTAAAGTACTTGGAAAATGTTCTTTAACTTTGACTTATTTCCAAAACCGAAAAAAATAACCAAAAAAAACCCCAAACAGGAACTGTTTGACTTACCGACTTGTGACCTTTTAATCACCACCGAAAACCACAAGACAAACCTTCCCCTACCCCCATTCTGTGCCCCAAAGTGATAAAAGCTATTAAGAGTCTCATGAAGAAACCAAAGAAAGGTATCAAATCTTTGTGTTCTCATAAAACCTTTCATACAACTACCAGGCAACTCAAGGGCACCTGACAAGGCTCCATCAGGGTTCCAGGATGGTCATGGACATAGGAAAACCCAAATCACGGATAAACGCAGAGGAGGTTGTGCAGGATGAACCACTTTCTCCATCTCAAACCAGTCAGACAGCCTTGACTGGTCCTACAAACCCTCCTGTGAGCTACACTTTGGCACAAGCCCTTAGAGGCTTTGGCCAGATTACAAAACATAGCAGGGTTCTGCCAAAACATTTTTAAGATTAAAGAACCACAAACTGACTGCATTGGAATTTTAAGACCAACCACCTGAACACCAAGCACTCCGTCAGCCACCAGTATTTGGGAGCTCAAAGTACTGCAAAGTATTTTGAGTTTCAAAACTGAATAAATTAGAATAATCTAAGCAAAGAAACCCAAACAAATTTCCAAACCACCCTTAGGACTCCAGGGAGCATCTTTGGGTGTGCTTTTATTTTCAGAACCTGTGAGAAACCTGTGTTTCCATCATTTGGAGAAAGTTTTCCCCCCTCACTGTGTAGAGATTACAAAGGAAAAAGGACAGAGCCATCTCTGACACGGAACGTAATCTAAAAAGATAAAATTAGCATTTACATGGCAAAGTCTGTTCTGACTCCTCTGCCAGCACGGATATGCACACTACCTCAAGCACCAGCTACTCCAAACCCCGCAAGCTCAAACAGGAACGGGTGAAACGAAGTTTGACAACCCAAAAACCAGTAACAGTTTCTTAATTAAGAAGCGACAAGCAAGTTTTTCTTTACCTACTGTGAAACACGGATATTACTTTAGGATGAAAGTAACTCTCATAACCGAAGGTACAACTAAGAAGCGGGAAGGAGAAGTCTATGTCAAGTATAGTGGAATTGGGTAGGCTTTCAGTGAGAGCAAGGAAAGGTTTGCAATTTGGTTTAGGGTTTGGGGTTTTTTTTAAGGACAGCCTAATCAAGTTGCTTTTAACTGTTTCAAGGTTTTTTTGCAGGTCAGCATGTTTAAGTACATCATCTTGTTGCTTCTGTCTGGAGGCATCTGTAACAAGGAAGCAGGTGCTGCTGCCATGAAGAGCTTTTGCAGTCTCCTTCCCTAAGCAACTCTGGCCTTCACCTGATGTTTGCAATCAGGTGAGAATACAACAGAACAGTTCAATGATTGTGTTGTAACAGGTAAAAAAAAAGACTTGAAATAAACCTCCAAAATACTCTGAAACACTGACTTTTTGGTGTAGCGGCTACTGCCTCCCTGTAACACCTCAGACTTTGCAGCAGAACTGCACTGCTCCTGCTGCTCTGTGGGAACAAATGAAAGATGCTTTTAGAGATGCGAGAACTGGAAAAAACCACAACAAGAAAAAAGAGATGATGGAAAAAAGTGATTTACTGACAGACTTTCCCCAAGGGGAAACAGAGTCCTAGAGACCATGCAAATAGCTGCTGATTCCTGTTCCCTCCAGACACTGCCATCACTGCATCAGCCAGTCCCTGAGCGGGCTGTGACACACGATACTGCACAGGCAGCTATCACCTCCACGGCTCACAAGAACAAGGGAACTTTTATATGCATCTTATAAAGGTTTTTCACAAAGCTTACATGAACAATCACTGCAGAATAAGGCAGACACAGGATAAAGAATTGCTCAAGCACTGAGCTTCTCCACTAAGTCCTTGTGCACGAATTTGCTCGAACTCAATGCTTCAGTTTCTCCACATCCAGATAAGAGCTTCTCACAAAGTTTGAACAGCTAAGATTAAATATTTTTCTTTAAGTCTTCTTTTCTATCACAAGTAGCTCAACCCCTTGCATGCACATCACAGAGTTTACTATGAGTAAAGATCTCCTGATTAGGGAAAGTAAAACTGAAGGTTTTGACAGGGGCCTGTCATTTTAAACAACAATTTAGCAGGGAGGGACTTTGGACATAAGTTGGCAGTCACAGACAGTCCTTCACAGAGCTCAGAGCAAAGTCAGACCATTTCACCTCCTCTTGGCATTACAGACACGGACTTCTTACCTCACTGGTTATAGCTCTGCTGAGTAATGCCTTCAAGTACATCAGCTTCCAAAGGAGAAAAAAAGCCAGATACCCACTCCAAACAAATCAGCTCCTGTGTGAGTGAATGCTCACCTGGGGCAGGAGGTGACAAAGCAAAGGCCAAAAGCTCAGTCACACACACTCTGGCACCAGCCCAGAGGATGAAGCTGCTGGTTATTTTTAGGATGGATGGAAAAGAGAAGATCTCTTCTATATGCACCCATGCGTGTACTTTTTATTTGATTTTAAAACACACCCAAGTACTTCAGAGTACTCCGGCTTCCCCAAATACACCACAAGAACATCAGAAAGAATCTTACAAAGGAGAACGCTATTTGTCACCCAACACGCCCCAGATAGCCATGCACTTCAGCCTCTTCAGGTCTCCAGCGCGCAGTGCCCTCGCCTCGGATTTGTTCTCCGCACCAGCACCAGGAGGAAGCCCGAGCGGGGGTTCCCCAGCCCCTAAACTACACCCCGCGTCCAGGACAGCCTGTTGTATTTCCATGGGCGGCACCGATTCTCCTGCAAGGGCTCTCTGTAGGGCTGCTTTTGCTGAGCTGCGGGGCCAGCACGGCTCACACCCACCGCCACACGAACCGCCCCCTTGCGAGCCCCCGCTGCCCTTCCCGCCGCCGGGGAGCACTCGCGTCCACCCAGAGCCCCGCGGGGCAGGGGCAGCTCCGGGGCGGGTGTTCCGAGCCCGGGCGCGCCCGTGGCTGCGAGAGCCGCGCGCCCCCCGCCCGGAGCGCTCGGGGCAGGAGCAGCCCCGGGAGCGGAGCGGCGCCCAGGGACCCCCGGCCCGCCGCCC
>VXAZ01007750.1:38411-112405 GCA_013399875.1 Gymnorhina tibicen
CCGCCATCGCCGCCCCGGCCCCCGCCCCGCCCCGGCCGGGAAGCGCCGCGGCCGCCCCAGCCTCCGCCCCCGGAGGCTCCCCCCGCCCCACCGGGGAGCGGCTCGCCCCGGCCCGCGGGGAGCACGGCAGGTGTGACAACCACCCCGATAGCCACCCTTTGAGGGTGCAGGGGCTCTTACCCGTAAAGCGAAGCCAGGGCACCATCTCCTGCCTCCCTCCCGGCTTTCCCCGGCGTGAGAGCTCATGGACAGCAGCGTGTTGAGATCCTGGGACAAAAGGCGACAAAGTCCAAGTATATTCCTTAGTGTTACAATTGCCAAATACAGCGTACTACTGGGAATTTCACTTGGGAGATTCTTTCAGAAGACAAGGCAATTAATGTGGACTGTGGTGTTGTCAGCAGGCAGGAAGCACATAAATCTGCCAGTTTTTAAAGAACACTCTGCCTTCCATGCGCTTGGGTTAAGCTGAAACACATTGCTTGCTTTCTTTTTAAATCTCACATTAAAATTGCAAAAGCAAAGCTGTAAAGGCTACTGATTTCTGGAGACTGATTTTCCAGTACTGCCCCAAGTCATGCAACATGTTGCAACTAATTGAACAGATGCTTTAATCCACTTTACAAATCTCACAGCTGAATGTTTGAATTTCTACTTGCTAACAAGAGTGAAACAAAGCCCAGACTGGGTGTGATGGAATACTATGGAACACAGCTAGGGAAAACCTACACAGCTAGGAAAACGTTGACAACATCTAAGGCAGCAGCAGATGTATTTCCCTGTCAGTTATTGAATTTATTTTCCTTGCCCTGTATAAATAGAAATGTCAGGTTGTGATGCAGAAAGCATTGTCCCCCTTCTCTGCCACTGTACTTTTCTGCCCAAGCTTCCAAAGGCAGCCAGGCTTACTCTGGATGATCATTGCCCCCCGAGGATTATGTCTTCCGGGTGCAGAAAAACAAAGGAATAGCTCCTACTTTGGAGCTTTCTACACTTTGCCTCTGTCAGTTTAAACATGAATCATTTATGTGCAGGTGCAGGCAGGACTGACCGTCCCTTGGATCACCGTCCTCCAGGCGAGCGGGTGGAAAGGACCCAGGGCAGGTAACTTCCGTGGCTGTGAGGGTGACAGAGGCGAGACAAAGCTGTTACCTGAGGTGAACCTCCACCTGCTCTAGGTGCTGCTGAGGCTGCCAGTCCTCTCCAAGCAGGACCCTGGCAAGGACAAGTGCCAGCTCACGGCTGAAGCATTCCTTGGCAGTGTCAGCACCTTCTCCAGAAGCAGTACTGGAAAAGGAAAAAAGCAGCATTAACCGGGACTTTGATCCACTCCTTGCTTCTTTTCCTGATCACCCGTGGTCCTTGCTTGATTTCGTGTGTTCATTTTCACAGGGATTTTCAAAACCTGTTCACCACTAGGAATTTCCCTTCAGCACAGAACATTACGCCAAGTATTTCTTAGAGACACTGTACAGTGTCCCCCCTCCCACATCATTAATAATCACAGCCTTCCCATGATCACCCATACATAAAAGCATACAGGAATGATGTTTATGGCTTTGTCCAATCTCTGAACTAACCAAGTAGACATAATGCCTGGTTAATCTTCGTTAGCCCGGGAGCTGTGTTGTGCCACCTGCCGGCAGGCAGGGCCGGGCCGCCTTCAGCCTTAAACCCAGTGTTTCTGGGAACGTGTCTGTAATGGCACGCCAATTTGTTACTTCCCTTCTTTACTGCTCACATGGAAGTCGCCAGAATTTTGCTTGCCAGCTGCCCGGAGCTTTCCAAGGAAGCACAAAGCCAGATCCACGAAAGACCGCTAGCCCTTCATTTTTGCATCAAGCGTGAAACGTGCACAAGCAGGTTCTATAGTAATGAGATCAGGGAGCATCTCTGCTGGCTATTTTCCACACCCCGTGTGATGCCTGTTGCACAACACCATCCCTCCCCAGAAAAAGCACCTAAGCTGCTTTTTTGCCCGGCATCTTACCTCTTACTGACCTCTTGGCAGAGCCTCCGGATAGCTCAGCATTATCAGCCACAGCCTCCAATCATGATCCCAGTGGGGAGTTGAAGGTGGAAAATTTTACTTCCCTCCTGAGCAAGGCTGGGACCCTTCTCCCTGGGAAGAAGGAGCAGCCAACACTCTTGCTCACAGTAAGGGCAGGTGAGTAAGCACAGCTCTAAGGAGAAGACCTGTTCAGTGCATCTGAGACAGAAAAGGACTGTTCCCATCTGTCCAGCTTATGCTTATTATTGTGTTTCTGCCTCTCCCTTCAACAAATGGCCTGGAAAACAACCAAAATATTCTCCAGCCAGCAGTGAACAGCATGTTCCTGACAGAAACAGGCCTGGGGTGTTCAAGGTTTACACAGGAACCCCATGAAAGCCTATGTCACTTGCAGAGCACAAGCAGAGTACCTTCATGTTTGAATTACAGAACCCGGCCTGTCACAGGATCAAGAGCACACACTTGTATCCTGGCTTCCCCCAAGACCATCACACACACAAAAACCCCCCATGATATGCAATCACATTACTAGATAAAGCAATTATTCCCCTGAAACCATTTCATATGGAAAACTAATACCTTTCAGATGGTATGGTACATAAACCACGGCACGGGCTCCCTGAAACCTGTCCCAGACACAGGTCCAGGTTTTACCCGAGACAGTTTTTCTTAAGCTTCAGAAAAATTATCACTAATTGTTTTTTTACAGCCCAGATCGGAACTGGCCACTCAGAGTCAGCTCCTGGCAAGCACTTCAGTGTGGGGTTAAAATGCATTTACCCACCAGAAGGCATGGAATCATCATCGATAATCACAACATCCTCAAAGCTTACCTGACCACTGAAGACATAAACCTTGCCCATCTGTAAGGTGGTCCTGTAGCAATGCTACTTAGTCCTGTAGCAGCAGACAACATTTAACATTTATCATAGGGGAAGTTAATATGTTTATCACATATATGGTTATAAAATCCAGAGAAGTCCTTGCTTTGCTTCTCATTGAATTCAGGAAGGGAAACAGTGTTTCAGACCACATGGGACTAATTTAAGACAGCTTAAAAGTAGTGCCCGTACATTTAAGAGCTAACAAAGGAGTTAATCAGAACAAAAATTAACTATTAACCACCTCTCTGCAGCTCAACACAGGAACACGATGGACCAGAACAAGACAGCAAAACAGAGAAGGCAAGTGACAGCTGCTGAACCCCTTTCTCAACCCATCCTCAACAGGTCCATCCATCCCATCCCGTCCCATCTCCCCATCAGTCCCACACGGCCCATTTAATTCCCTTTGCCGGATACATCCCTTGCAATCTCTCAAGGCTTCCTGTTTTTGGAAACAGGACAGCACCACAACAGAGGAAAATACTTTCAGACATGGGCGAGGCATGGAAAGGGCCCTGTGCCACTCGGAGATGGCACCTTCTAGAAAGCATCCTCTGAAAAACAACCCACCCCACCCCCCGTTTCCTTAAGAATAAACCCCACGATATCGTGTATAAAACTTTTATTGCATTCAGTACTGCTTCTCGCAGCTCTTACAAAAAGATAACTATCACTTAAGCTTCCTGCTTTTCTTAACCCCGGCCCGAATGCCAGACAGTTCCCCGGCGTATCTGTGCAGCTCCCTCCGGACCTCGCGGACCTGGCCCTTGCGGCGGATCTTGGCTCGCCGGAATTTCTCCCGATGCTTGACCCGGGGGTTGCGATCGATCTTCCTCCTTTTGGGCGTGAGGCCTTTGTTCTTGATCATCTGATAGGTCACCCCTCTCTTTTTACTGGGATCCTCTCCTTCCGACACCGCTGCTTCTTCAAGCACATTTTTGTCTCCAGCTCTCTTTCTCTTGAGTGCCAGCTTCTCCTCCATCATCTTGTAGTACTTTAGGGCAGCCTCCTCATCCAGCTCCGATTCATCCGACGATTCTTCAGCAGCAGCAGCAGCTGCCTGGCCATTAACAGGTGCAGAGGCACGTTTTGGTTTGTTTTTCTTGCCATCCATGGTGAGAAACACTGAAAACTTGTTTTCCTTCCGTAGCTTCTCTTCCTTCTTGTCATAGTAGTTCCTCAGAAGCATACGGACCTGCGGGGAAAGCTTCTGGTCTATAACAGCGAGGTCATTGATGATATTTCTGTACGCCACCAGCCGTTCGATGACCGGGTGACTATGAACCGGCATCCTCTTGGACTTCAAAACCAGATAGAAACTGATATTGGCACAGTAGTTCAGGTAAAGATGATACTTGGTCTGCAAATAGCGACTGCCCTTCCCCTGGGGGATAGTGCCGTCTCTGACCATTTGCAGCAGTGGGTGCAACTCATCCTTGATCTCCATGAGCTTCACCTCAAAATCCTCCATCAGCTGCAGGAGCTCCGGGGACTCCTGCTTCAGCAGCTTCAGCTGCTCCTTCTTGGAGAGGGCCTGCAGATCCTTATCGATCTTCTGCCCCTTGCTATCGTGGGTTTTCTGCTGCTCAGCCAGGTAGCCCTGAATTATGTCCAGCCCATAATCATCCTCCCCCAAATCCCGCACCAACCGTCTCTGGATGACTTGAGCCTCCTGCTCCTCTTCCTCCTCCTCAGCATCGATTTCTTGCTGGCTCCGCTTGCCCTTGGCCTGGGCATCAGTCCCATAGTCCGTGTCATAGTAGAGCTGCTTGCGCTGGCCCCAGGAGAGCTCATGGGGGAGCTTGGCTTCCGGATGCCGCTCCTCCAAGTCGCTTTCCATGGACAGGTCCTCCTCTTCATCCTCAGCATCACTTTCATCTTCCTCACCTTCTTCATCTTCTCCATCCTCATCCTCCTCTGCGCTGTACTCCACAAAGGGATTCCGCTCCTGCGTCTCCTCATCATCATCATCATCATCATCCTCCTCCTCCTCCTCGCTGTCCTCGGGCAGCTGCAGCCCCAGCACCTCCTCCTCTTCCTCTTCCTCACTGTCCCCGGCCTCGTCGCCGCTGTCCAGGGCGGCCATCACGGCGCGGAACTGCTCCTCGTGGAAGCGCTCCACATCGTCCGCCAGCTCCTCGGGGCCGGCGCGGCCGCCGGGCGCCTCGGAGAGGTCATCGGCGGGCTCGGCGGGCTCGGCCCGCGGCCGCAGGACGGTGCCGCGCCGGGTCCGCATGGCTCCCACCGCCGCCTCCGTCGCGCTTCCTCTTCCGCTGCGTCCCTTCCGTTCGCTCCCGAGCCCTTCCTGTTCCAGGGCCGGAGCGTGCTCACGCCCGCGGGGAGACGGGGGATGCCCCGGGCAGCCCGCGGGGAGGAGGGGCTTCAGCCGCGGTAGCGCTCAGCAAGCGGTAATGCCACGTGGAAAAAAAAAAAAAAAAAAAAAAACTTTTTGTGTCCTCGTCAGGGTGTTTTCTTCCTCTAGAAGTCCTGCCACGTACAGCTGCTGTCCGTGCGGTCATCTTACAGCAACGAGGAAAAAAACAGATGGAAAACACACCTGACACCTGTGCCCTTGTAACCAAAACTTGGTACTCGGTTCCCTACGACCAGATCAAACTCGGAGAGAAGCAGAAGTATTTGTAAACCTCCCTGGACATCTCCGAGGTGCAGACGTGAACTCTCCCGAATCTTTCCCGACACCGAACCGCACTTTCCCAGGGATACAGGCAGCTGCCGGCAAGAGCCAGGCCCGTTCCTGGGGGCTGCAGGGCAGCTTCAGGCTGCACAGCTCGGCAGCCGCTGCTTCATCACCTCTGCACTCCTTGAATCCACCCCCTTATGCCAAGAGATCCATGCGTCCCAGAAATGAAGCAATTCTGGTTTTGCAACACCTGGGCACTTCTCACTAGGAGGGCTTTTAATGCAATCTCTACGTATTCGCCTCTGCATCCTCATCCTGTGTTTTTGTGTCTGTAAGCCATGATAGAGCACCAGCCCAGCCTCCCACCCTTCCCAAGGGAAAATGACATTAATACGGAGCCACAGGGAAGCAGTCTGCTTTTATGAGCTGCAGGCAGCCCTGCCACAAGAACAGAGTAATTAGACACAGGATTTAGTGTAGTCCAAGCTGAGAAACCCAGAGCCTGATAAATTAGGCATGCCCACGTCCCGGCAAGAGCAGTTCTGCGTACAAGTGCAGGTGCTTTTTTCTCACCACAGAACAGGTGCAGGTGTATTTATAAATGCTCCTGTCCACCTTTTTGTGGAAAGAAACAGGTCAAGCATATATTCAAATTAGCTGAAACAGGGTGGGGTGCACATCTTTACTCACTTTTTTGGATTCTGATCAATCTGATGGCAAACAGGTCTCAGGTTTGACTTTCTGACACACTCAGCCTCTTCACATGGTCACCTCTGGGTCAAAACTTCCTTGCACAAAGACAGGTTTTGCCTCAGACCCCTTTTCCAAATCCGTCCCTGCCGGTTTTCATCCATCACCTCCCTGGATAAAGGCCTGTAGAAGAAAGAGCAACAAGAATAACTTGGGTCTGGAGACACACAGCATCCACTACATTTGTTAGCTATACCTCAGTGGAAATCCTCACTTAATACTTGGCCACTAAATACAGCTGTCCCTGGTGATCAGGCTTTGTCATCTGGCTGCTCAATCCCGCTGGATTTTTGTGTGAATCCATGCAGAGACATCTGCAGACTGTTCCTGCCAGGTTGAAATTCCAGATAACTTTTGCACCTGTGACTTAGAGAAACCCATGCCTTTCTCATGTCCCTGACCTTGATAGTTTCCATCTTGAGTGTCCTAAATATTTTCAAGTCTGCCCTTTCAAAACTTAGCATACTAACTTTCACTTGGACTCTCTTGGATTTCAATGGAATTGACATGTCTCCCAATCCAAACTTAACTTCCAAGAGCAGGAAACCATCTCTGTCTATTCAAACCTTCTCCAGGACTTAGTGAAAACATCATCCACTTCTGGTGAAGCTGGAGATGATCTCCAGCATGAGTTAGTTGATCCAGTTTACCAGGAGCTGCTCAAGCCAAACCAGTTTCCTGTCAGCATCATGGAATCACTGCTACCAAGGCAATAACCAGGGAATGCTGCTGGTCTGTTTAGATGCGCCACTCTCTTGGCTTCCCAATGAGAAAGGAGGAGCAAGGAGAAGCACAGAGCAGACTGCTCATGGATGGTGTGTTACATGGAGAGGCCCCGTGCCTTGGTGTCGCCCTACTCACCCAGCACAGTAAGGACACACAACAACTGTTTTGCCTCACTTCACTCGGGCACCTGCCCAGCTTCTTACCTAGAAAATCCTAGTTCAGCATGTCCAAGGCCAACTGGAAGCATGGGACGTGTGAACAGAGACTGAAACCACAGGGATGGTTCCCATTTCTTTTCCAGTTCTCAATTGTTGCACCTCTAGCCTCTGCCCTGCAGGGAGGTTGAGAGTCCAGCTCCCCAGTCAGCCCTTTGCCAAACGCCTGCTCACCCAGATAAAATTCCAGAAGTCATCCAGTGAAGCGGGGGTAATCCATAGAAATAACAGTCCGTAACATAAACCTTCCTCTCGAGAGCTTGCAATCTAGCTAGAAATCCCCAGAGACATGCAGGTGGCTGAAGGGACTGAAAATAGCTCTCGTGTCATCATATCCAGACCAAGGGACTGTACACACACATGTAGATTTAGCAACCGAAATCCAGATATGCTGAGCACCAGCAGCGAGGGAAAACCACCAAAGTGAACAGAAAGACACAGATATAATTCTGCTCAGTCTCTGCCATGACATTTGAAAATACTCTCCTTGCGTTTTCCCAGTGTCATATTTTTTATTAGTGCAGCTTGGCAAAACAGATCAGAGCCAGCCTCCCTTGCACGTGCTCTACCCTGGTGCTGGCATCCTCCCTTCTTGTATAATTCTAGAAAAGTCTTACAGAAAAGGGTGACTGAAACAAACAGTACTTTAGACAGACATCCCTACCAGCCCAGGTGAGCCAGGTTTATTTTTTACCTTCTGCCAAAAATGGGGCACAGGGAACATCTTGCCCTGTCTCAGAGAGAGGACTGCATAAAAGCATTAGCAATGCTTTCTGGGATGGGGAAAGGAAACACCCCCAAATTTTTTCTCTGCTGAAGAGGGATCCCTAACAAGAACACAAGGTTTGTAAAGAACTATGGCAGAACCCAAAGCCCTGCAAGGAGCTGGGCTGTGACCCATCATCCCCACCATGTCCCACGCTCCCCTTGCACATGAGTGCTGCTGATGTAACCTGAAAGCTCATTGCATCATACAGCTGCAGGGTGAGGGGTTTGCACTTGGGGGGAACCTCAGGGCACACAACCACGTGGCTTAGGGATCCAGCCAGCAGGGTCTGGAAAAAGGGAGGACAGCCTGCAAGGTGACAGGAACCAGGATGCCTGGCAGCATTGCGAAAAGAGTTCAGCCCCTTGAAGAAGCCTGGCAAGAGCAACCAGGCCCTTGCTAAGCCTGGGCTTCCCTTCAAAAGTGGCTCTTTCTGTACAAGACACATGCCAGTGCTACAGAGACAGTTCTGGCCATTATAGGCTAAGTTACACAAATAATCCCAAATCTGGGACCAAAAAAACAACAACAAAAAAAATCCCAGGCCCTCTCCAGTACTGTCCTCCGTCAGGAAATGTCTGCATGCCCAATACCCCAGGGTTTCCCTGGGACCTGACTCAGGACCTCTCAGAAACCACAAATCCCATGGAGTCCCCTTTCCATTCATGAGAAAATGAACTCCTCAATGCAGGAGCTGCAGTTGCTGGACCTCTTTCACCTCTGCCCTGTCACCTTTCCTGCTTTGACTGCAGGCTCTCTGGGGGCAGGTCCAGCCCTTAATTCAGGTTTGCACACAGCTGGTCCAAACAGGATTCTGATTTTGAAGGCTGAAGCAGTTTTTTAATAGGACTCAAGGGATTTTTAAGGCTGATTTCTCAAATTAGGAGACAGAGCTGTGGGCCTTGGACTTTCGTACCTTCCACCAGCCCTGCTGGCAAGATGTCCCCTAAGGGCTTGGGTGGTTTTGCACCTCCTTGTACTTAGCAGCTCTGTTGCCTGTTGGTGAAGAACAGAAAAAAGCACAATAAAAATGCAACCCCCTGCTCCCTTCCCCTCCGAAAGCCAGAGGTCTTGGTGCATTAACACACCTGGTTTCAGTCCCCAGCCACATTTTCCAGTATTGGCCAGGCTGTTTATTTTAGGAAACCAATTTGCACACGCCCTTATAGGCAGAGTCAGGCTCTCCACTCACATTCTTCAAAAGAAGGGAAGGCAAGATGAAGAGCTCTTTGTTGCTGTGCGTGGCCTTGGCCGTCTCCTTGGGGATCGTCCTTGTGGCAGGTAGGTGAGCGATGAAGAGATGGAAAACTGGGATTAAGACATCAATGGCAGGTTTTGTGTAGTTTACCCTGAATTATTCTAACAGTCAGAGGTCAAACCTCAAAGGCGCAAGCAGCCGTGCTTCAGTGGTGCTTGGACACCTCAGAGTGTTTCTGTATCAGAGCTGTGTGGTTTTAATTGCTGCCTGGAGGATAAAGTGATGACTAGCTCCAAATTTAAGACTTGATAATTAGCCATTTTTTATCAGGTTTCTGAAGCAATAAACTGCAAATGTGCATGCTTGCTTTTCTGCAGTCCTAGGGAGCTTGAAGACTCTGACCTGCTAGATGTAAAGGCTTCCAAAATCTTCTGGTAATCCTGTCGTATGCCTGCAGCCAATTTGTTCTAATTAAACTGTAGCTTATCATGTAACTCCGCTGAATTTCTTGGGAACTCTTGATTTCACCTGAGCTCAGCCTGTCCTTCCAGCACACTCCTCAGTGTGGGTCTCAGGTCTGGACGCAGTCTGAATCCATCCTGCTGCACATGGTGGATCTGGTCTGCGGGATCGAATCGGTGCTCGGGGATAACCCTCCCAACAGCACGGACAGCTGCATCGCTGCATTTCCTACGGCTTTTGGAAAAGGGCATCTTAGTGCTTGCCCCAGGCAAGTCTGCTGGGCTTCACAGTGTATCACAGGACAATGCAATACCGGAAGATGAGAATTTTGTCCAAAACACAGCCACATAAGTATTGAGGAGGGAGGGAACAGCTTAGGGCAGTAACTCAGGCAGCAGGAAATCCAACCTGCAGACATTTAGAACAGCATTAGCAAATTTTGCATTTAAATACCTTCTCCCCGAGGGGACTTTACTGGGTGACACATGGAGATACTGCTGATAAAATCACATTTTTTGAGCTTTGTAATCTTAAATGAAAAATTGATGGAGCACCAGTAACTTTAACAGTAAAGCCAAGAGCATAACACAAGGAATTAAATCAGGGCAGTATTTTTAGAGCAGTCAGAAAAACCTGCATATGCATAAGACTGTGTTAATCTAATTTTAGAATTAAAGCCTGCTCTGAGAGGTTTTGGGACAACCCAAAAGCCAATAGGATCTGACTTGAACACTGGCTTTGGATTAAGGGTTTAGAAAGAACTGCACACAATGTTATGTGGAATGCAGCACAGGCAGCAGAGGAAGAACTGTGTGATGGACAAGAAGCCAGAGACTTCCCTCGAGCCAAAAGAAAGGCCAAGACAAGGAGCCAGGGACTAGGGAGGCTTTTTTGGGAGGCTTCTGCATCAGAGGGGAGAGCTCATGTGGAATGACGAGTTGGCAGAGAAGCTTGGAGAACAAGCTAGGAAAGTGATTTCCTTCCCAAGCTAGAAACTCCATGGAGAATCCCATCCAGCAGGTATACTGCTGCCAAAGGCCACAGAAACAGCACTTGTAACCAGCAGGCCAACTCTGGGGTCACTTAGGCATCATTTTACACAATACTGGTACCTTTTTCACAGTTATGGTGCCTGTAACAACCTCAGAAAACCTGGAATGGAAGCAGATGAGACCAGGGTATTATAGGGGAAGGAAGGACCAAAGCTTTTAAGTCCAAGTGACTGCAAAATCCTTTATAGACATGATTAACACAGATGTTTTCAGCCTGTTTCTTCTTTCTCTCTATGATTAAACCAAGGGACAAGCAGAGCAGGCAAGTCCTCAGAACTGAGACCCATCTGAGCCCAATACAAACTGGCCCCATATGACAAAAATCGCTGGGTCTGGTATTCTAAGCAGGCTGAAGGTGCTGTAGCAAGAATGATGCTGCAAAGAGATGGCTGTGAGCTTGATTTCAGCAGCTTTTAGAAATGCAGAGGGATGTAAAAATAACCCATAAAAGCAAGGCTGGCTTGTTACGGGCGAAGAGACCAGAGGGTCTGGGTTGGGGAAAACAAACCAGCAGAGAACGATTTCAAATCCATCTACTCACAGTAAGGCAGCATTGCAACAGGGAAATCCCAAAAGCCTCTGAGTGACACCTGGCATGTTTTAGCCTGCTTTGACTGAGTTTCATATCGAGTAGCATGCCAGAAGCAGCAGTTTGGAGAGGTAAACCAGGACTGAAATTTTCCCTGCAAACCGCAAGCATCATCCGGGCCACCTGCCTTTCCCTGTCAGGTCAGGGGGCTGCCTCCTTGCTGGGTCCTGCTGTGCTTTTTGGCATCTGTTCCCCCAGGAACCTGAAGGACAAGATAGCACTCAAGGAAAACTGACACATCTGCCACATTGGCAAGGTCAGAGACGTTTGTTTAGAGGTCAGATCCAAACGGGGGTTTGGACTGCTGGAGTAGTCTTGGTGCATGACAGAGGAATTGCATAACCAATTCCTGGTAAAAGAGCACTTCAGTCACCAAGTGTGGCTAAAAATCCCATTTTACAAGCAATTCCTGCGTGTTTGTCCCTCACCAAGCACAGTGTCGAGGTTCCTAACCTTGTCCTTCCCAGTCCCACCACCTCCACAGACAGCAGCACGCTGAGCTGAGTAGGAAGACAGCTGAACTCATCTCTAGAGGCTAAGAGACTCGCTTGTACCTGCTGCAACCTGGACCTTTTTCCAGGTGCCATAATGGTGCATTCCTAGCATTTTCGTCCCTTGGCTTTCTGCTAGAGCAGCTTTCAAGGATTTTGTTATTGATTCTGGGATTGTGTATCCTGTGCTTGCAGGTTATCCACTGAGCTCCAAGGATGAGGAGTACGTGCTGGTCAATAATAAGTGTCAGTGTGTAACAGTGACCTCAAAGTTTGTCCCCTCCAAAGAAGATCCTGATGAAGAAGTCCTGGAAAGAAACATCCGCATCCTGTAAGTGGCAGCCAAGTATTTGATGGAGATGGTGAGCAGGGGATGCAGTGTTACATGAGTTTTCTTCGCATTGGTTCTTATGTCCCGGCACTGATGAAGCGAACAGCTTGTCACATGGGCTGCTTTCTGTGGTATCCTGAGTATTTCCCTTTGCTTAGTGCTTTTCTACCTCACACGAACCTCTCTGGCATTTGTCCCTTCAGACACAAAAAGCATCTCCCTGTTTTAAGCAGACCAGTAGTAACTTCACAAAATAGGCTGGGGTAGTAGAGCATGACCTGTCAAAAGCTCATCTAACCTGAAACCAGATTGGGCCCATGACACTGGATTGACTTGCTGACCTGACAGAAAGCCTGGGAAAATAGTTCATGCCTAAACTATCAGTTTAGGCCCAAACTGAGAAACTATCACTTAATGCCTAAAAGATCTGTCTCCCATGAGACAGAGCTCAGTTCAAGAGGAGGCCTTTGTCCTGTCCTCTCCACTCACACAAACCTAACAGAAGCGTGTGTGTCTCTGGGACACGAGGACCAACTTCAGGCCCAGAGCTGCAGGAGCACCGGTAGAGCTCACAACAGGAGAACCACTAATTTAACATCACTGTCCATCAGTCTCAAGCATCTGCCAGCTCAGGGTTTAACAAATGTTACCTCTATCAGCCCTGTCACCTTGTGAGTGGCACTTACATCAGTTGCTACAGTTCTCTTGGGGAGGGTTGTTGCCTTTGAGGGTGCAAAGGACCAAGATCTCCTGTTCCTGGGATTTGATTCGGAGAAGGGTCAGAATGAAAATAACCTGAAGAAGAAGATGAGAGTTTAAAATTGCGCACAACAGAGCAGACTCGATTTAATAAGCAGCTTTCATGAGAGTGATTCTCTTCCCACCTTTGCAGAGTCCCCCTGAAGGCTCGGGAGAACATCTCTGACCCCTTGTCCCCCCTCAGGACCACTTTTGTCTACCGCTTGAGTGAACTGTAAGTAGTTTTATTTCCTAACTTCACAAGACTTAACCCGCAGCAGCTCTAAAAGATGTTTGAGGGTCAGATGTTCCCCTGGAACACCTGGAAAGGGCACAGCACTCTCCTGGCTCTACCTGCAGATGAGCACGAAAGATTTGGGGTTTGGCAGGGGCATCTTTTCATCCAACTCCTCACGCTTGTTCCATTCTCCATCTCTTCCAGCTGCAAAAATTGTGACCCAGTAGAAATTGACCTGATTGGGGCGATCCACCAGGCCCAGCAGGGCAACTCCTGCGAGGAACCGCAGACCTGCTACACCTACGACAGGAACCAGTGCTACAGCTCCCCCGTGCCACTCCTGTACCACGGCGCGGTGAAGCAGGTTCCGGCAGCTCTGACGCCGGACTCCTGCTTCGCCGAGTAGCTCGGCTCTCTGCTGTACCACAGCCTTGGTGCCCCCCGTTCCTCTCCAAAATGTACGTATAGCACCACAGTACCTGGATGACAGCACCCAAATGCCGGCTCCTACAGTAACCCAATTGGTCTCTTCCCATTTCCAACCTGCGACTCGTGCCATCTCCCCAGAGCAGCTCCCGCTTGTCAAACTCACTTCTTGTGTCCCTGGCACGTACCTGCAATGCCATTTTGTGTCTCAGACCATATAGACCAGATCCCCAGCAGATATAAGGCAGTCATTCCCTTGAAATCACGGGAACTACACTGATTTACGGTGCTGGGGAACCTGTCCTTTTCAGTCTCCTGTGTGTCTCCCCCCAGCAAGGCTGCCACAGACGTCAGCAGGAGTGTCTGTGCCCTTCCCTCCCCGAGCAATCTAAAGCAACCTCTGCACCATCTTCGTAACAGACCTTTGATGACATTAGCAGCATTTATGCCCTTAGAAGAGAGCTGTAAAACCATATTTGAGAGAAAGGATGAGGGACCCCTCTACCACTTGGGCATCTGCAAGCTTCCAGCTCTCACAGATTCAGAGAAGATCAAAAGATGCCGCTACCCTGAAGTGTTTTGCCAAGTTGCCAAGCCCTCAGCTGTGCCAGGAATACTCAACTCTTCTGGGAGATCTTGGGCATTTCACTTTCTCCACTGCTTTACTGATACTGCTGCCTTCTTCCACCCCTGCTCCTGGCTCAAGTGGTGGGAAAAAAAAAATCAAGTTGGCTCAAATCTCTTCTCTTGTTCCTCACTTTGCATTTAATACCTCAAAAAACTCTGTGAGGGGGACATAAATTGCTAAAGCAGGACTCTAGTTCAGGGTTCAGAATTGAAGTAATGAAACAGCAAAAACCTTATTCCCATAATTGTAGTTTTGTTAGTGAAACATTCAATAAACTTTTTTCTGCATCAGTCTGTGTGTTCTATTCCAATTCAATAAGAAGGCATGAAAAGAAGCCAAACCTATAATCATATTCTTTTCTGTTTCACAATGAATCAAACTCTCCCTAAATAACTGCTTATATTTACAGGCAAAGCCTCCCAAAATACCAGAATAGAAATATTTCCATGCACTTGCAGAACCTCTGACAGATTGAGGCTGAACTGGTTTATCATTTTAGGATCAGCTCTGCACCACTGAGCTGCTTTGAGGCCCTGGGAATCAGTGCAGGGTCAGAGCCTCAAAATCCAAACATCACCTAAATTAACTCTTGAAACTGCAATCCACAGATCAGAAGTTTTCATCACCTCTGAATAAAGTACTTTTAAGACAGGTGAGCTGGGGGATATTCTTTCATATACAAGGTGTCTGTCCGAAAGAAAAAAATCTTGTGGGGCCAAACTTTTAAGAGCAAAGGGGTAAAAAAGGATTGACACGAATTATTCTGATGTTATAGCAGAGTTATGAAAAATGAATTTGTAAAAATACCATTTTCCCCCTCCTTCATGCAAAAATAAGCCAATTCAAATAAATGCCAAGAGCAAAGAGCCTCTTGGCAGACTTAAGTATTGCAGTGGGCACGTATAACTCACCAAAATTTGTCTCAAAGACATTTTCATCTTCAAAATCCTGGTGTTCCCTCGTCTCAGAATGCTGTGATGTTACAAGTTACTTGGTTACAGCTATGAAGTAAAGTCTGAGAGGCAGAAATTATGAGTTCTTTTCCATGACACCTCTTTAATCCTCACAAACATGAAAAGGTACTAACTCAAAAGCAAGATTTTGGGGGTACTCAAGCAGCTTTGGAAAGCCAGTTTGTCCTTTCAAACAAACCTTTGCTATTCAGTGACTACTAAGCACATGCTGGGTTTGACCTTTAAAAAATGATTTGCAACAAGTTCCTCCCCTCAGAGGAAGAAACATTTGTGCTTCAGGCAAAGGAATGCCACAGCAAGCAAAGCTGAGGCTGAAAGTCCTCTGGCTCCACACAAACACCTCACATCAGCACCATCAGCTGGACTCTTCTTCTCCCCCTGGAGCTGCAAGTGACTGTGCATTTCTCAAGCCATTCCTGTAACATCTCCCTGTTACCTTGAACAAAACAACACAGCTCCTATGTCTCAAGTCTGCAAATAATTTATGAGTCGTGACCCAGAAATAAATACTTCTGTTGGACTTAGAGACTTGACGTTTTTTTTAAAGGAAAAGAACATTGACCCTGTTCTCAATTACAAAGTTACAAGTATTACGTCCAGCAAGACAAATTCCCCACAGCAATTAAGGGCCAGGAATTAACACAGTTTAAATGAAATGTTGGCAATCAAATATATTAAATGTGTTCAAGTAAAACCTCCTGGACACCGTAAAAACTCAAACTCTACAGCTTTTGATGGAATATCAAGCCAGGGGCCGATTGCTGCAAGGGCAAAAAACAGCCAAGAGCTGCCTATCTCCAAATTCCCAACCTAACATCAAGTGCAATTCTACCTCATCCATCTCTACCATCTACCTCTGCAGCCCCAACTACTGCTTAACTCATTGAACAAAAATTAAGAATTACAATGCAAAGAAATATCTTAGTGCCCTAATAGCAACTTCAGTAACAGCTTCCCCTTTTTTTAGTTTCTAATGGGGCCTAACTTCCCTTAAGAACAAAACCCGTTCTCTCAAGTTTGAGTGTTTTAGTTCTCTAACGTGCTTCTTTTAGGGCCTGTTTAACTAACCCACGTATCAACCATGCAGCAAAAAGAAAACCTTCCAGTATACAATCATACAAGAAGTCCCTACAATAGGTAATCATTCCATACTGGAAAACAATTAATTAAAAATGAAGGAAAAAGCTTGAACTTGTCCTCTGTAATTCCGAAACAGACATAACCATGTTTAGAAGCTTTGAATAGAAACAAAAAAGGATGCCTCAAAGAAGAAAACCAGCTCTTCTTTCCTAATTAAATAAAATATTAAGAAAACTGTCAGGTTCTTATCCTCAATAAAGATAAGGTAAAGTCTTATAAACACACAAGGAGCTCAAAAAACTATGGAAGCAAAAAAACCTGCCATTTATTCCATACCCCAACCAACAGTACTTTCTATGCCTTCCTTGCTTAACACATTAATTAAACAAAGACACATAAAATATGCTACTTAACTCACACAGTCCAGCTGACAGTTTCTTCTTTAATATCATAAATTAGGCTCACTAACACAACACCACCATCCCCAAAGAAGAACCTACTGGTCTTTTCCAGGTGAATTTAAGCATTCTTGTCCTAATTAGAACATGGAAATCAGACTGATCAGTGTGCAGGAGACAACAGGCTTGGGGTATAAATGCTCACATCAGGGCCCAAGTTGTTATTCTCGGTGAGTAATAACAGTTGTGGTAAGGCCACTTTTGGGGTTTTTGTTTATTAGAAATGGTTTGTTTGCTTTTGGCTTTTTAAAGTGCTGGTTAAAAGTTAGATTAACCATAAAGGCTGATTCTGTAAGTCCTTTTAGTGCAGGCATTTGATGTTAACTTCCATAGTGTTCTAACTTTTGTGGCTTATTAAGTAAAAATTTTGATGAAAGGCCTATAAAGCTGGCTTTTTATCATTAAAGGCACTATAGGCAATATTCTATTATGTGCTAGTTGCTTAAGAAGGCATATTTTAATACTAAATGAGTAAAAAAGTGTTTGGGAAGATGATTTTTATTTGTGCTCTGTTTGTATGTAATGGAACTGAATTGGTTTGTTTGTCTAACCTTGCTAATAGCCTCTGTAGAAGTCAAAACAATAGTTTTGTTTCTGCAGGATACCTCTAATAGGTATTTAGTGGTTTGCCCTCAAGTATGGATAAGGTTGTTTTGCTCTGTGCCTTTCTTAAGTAGTGTGGCTACTTCTCACTTGAACTGCAAATGTTATGCCGTAGTCAGTCAGTGACTTAATTGTGTTGGAGCAGTTTAGTGTCGAGCTTAGCTTTCTTCCTGATTGTTAGGTTGAAAAAAGCCTGTGTAGGGATATTGTGGTTTTGCAAACCTTTGAGCTAAGGGTGCTGAGACAAGAAAGGACCACTGAGGGTGCAGTAATCAAGTGAGTTCCTTGGCTGGGTCATTGAAGGGCTGTGCTGTAGCGTTCATTAAAGTAAAGCTGCGTGAAAGTAGAGGCTAAGCAGGGCCAGATGCTAATGAACCAAATTAATAGCTGGTAAAGGTATTATATGTTTGTTTAACTCTTTTGGTGATGGAGGACTTGCATTTGTTCTATGCACTTGGTAACAGGTTTTTCTTTTATCTTTGCAGTCCTTTTGCTCTCCAAGTGATTTTAAAGCTGTATTTTTGTGAGCTGTATAGGGACATAGAAGAGGATGTGCTCTTCTTGTGTTAAGAGGTACAGGAAAGCCCAAACTCACCGGAGGTGGTACATTCGGGTTGCCACTTGTACCCACTAGCAGGTATGTGCTTAGGTGGTTGCAGCTGGCTGTGAGATTCTTACCAACACAGTGAAAAGCCTTTCAGTGAGAGAAACGGTGGTGGCTTAAATGGGCAGCTATATTAATGGCTTTGGACTGTGCCATGTTTAAGCCTTGATGCTGTTCTGATACATCTTGTGTGGTTGTATGTAAGAGCATTTATTGGACAGGAATTATTTACTACCGTTTGCTAAGTACACTGTATTAAGGAATAACAATTCCTTTCTGCAGGGTAAATAAGCAATTGCTTAAGGGAAGTATAAGCTATGCAAATGAAAGCATCAGCTTTCGCTTATCATGCTCAAAAGCTAAACTTAACATGAGACTAAACTAGAATCAACCTTTTTTCCTTACCGAGGATTCCCTTCTAATGCTGACCAGTTCCATAGCGATTATTTGAGACGTACTGTGCAGACTCTTCCCCCCAAACAGCGCGGGAGGGAGGAGAAGGAGAGGTGTGCTGGAGGTGCGCTGCGGATCAGTCCCTGGGGAGGCTGCGGAGGAGGGGCTCCGCTCCGTGCCCTGCCTCGCGCTGTGTTGAGCCCGCAGGGCTGCCCGAGCCTCTGGCCCAGAGAAGCCATGTCGGCCGGGAGCCGCTTTCCCTGCCGACGGCTCCCCGCCGCCAGGGCGCGCTGTGCGCCGCGCGCGCTTCCCGCACCGGTTTGGCCCTCGGCGGCGGCCGTCGGGGGCGGGCCGAGATGGCGGCGGCCAGCTGAGCGTTCGCGTGGTGTGCTCACGGTGCCGCTGCCCGCAGCCATGTCGGGCCGCCAGGGCAACAAGCTGCCCAGCAACCTGCCCCAGCTGCAGAACCTCATCAAGCGCGACCCCACCTCCTACACCGAGGAGGTGCGGGCCGGGGGGGGTGGGAGGGGAGTGTGGTCGGGGAGGCTGGGGTGGGCTGCGGGACGGGCACGGGGGTACGGGCTGGTGTTGCTCATCTGCCGCTGTTCCCTGTGTGTGCGCAGTTCCTGCAGCAATACCACCACTACCAGTCCCATGTGGAGATCTTCACCTTCCAGCCGGACAAGCCCAGTAAGGAGCTGGCCGAGCTGCTGATGTTCCTGGCGCAGGTGAGCCCCCAGCTGTGGCAGCCTGTGCGTGGTACCGGCTTCAGTGACTATTAGCGATATACAAACAATTCAACTTTACTGGCTGCATACACCTTGCGAGGCCTGTGAGGTAACTCCAGGTGCGCTCTAGAGCGTTCACTTGCCCTGTCCGTTCTAGGTTGCCCACTGCTATCCCGAGCACATGGCCAGCTTCCCGCAGCAGCTGAAGGAGCTGCTGTCCTACCACCACACGGTCCTAGACCCCGACCTGCGCATGGTGAGACCCGCGGCTTGGGCTCAGCCTGCCCTTTGTGTGAGCTGAGCGCTTGTGGTTGCTTGTCAATAAAGAGAGGAGCTGGAGAGGAATGTGGAATTTGGGTTCTCTTACAGACCTTCTGTAAGGCTCTGATCCTGTTGAGAAACAAGAATCTAATACATCCCACGAGTTTGCTGGAGCTCTTCTTTCAGCTGCTGCGGTGTCACGATAAACTGCTCCGAAAGGTAAGGCGTGCTGACAAAAGTCTTCATTTCCAGTGGGTTTTGACCAACCTGCAGGAGGTAATGCCAGAATAGGCAGCTGTTCTCTGCTTGGTAATGAAATTACAGTTTAAAATAGCTGTTTCAGCAGTCAGTGCTGGAGGCAGGGCTCTAACTGTATGTTGGAATAAAAACTGAGTTCTGCTGCTGTAATCACCTTGCTGTTGCAGGTTGTAGGCTTGTCCTGTTTGGGATTGAGCAGTTTAGGTGTGTCTGTGACAAACCTGGCTGTCAGAACAGGCCTGAGTGAAGCAGGGGTAGGATTTGAAGCAATATTTGATGCTGTTCGTTGTCCTGCCTCGCTGTACTGTAAATTCAGTATGATTTTCAAATATGTGAGTCTTCACAGGTTAATTTCCTGTTTTTTTTGCTGCTGTAACTCACGCAATGTTCTCAGTACATCTGGGTGTCGTGTCAGTGCTCGGGCACGGTGTTGTCCCTGTGTGTGTTACTCCCTGTCACCTCTCCGCTTGCAGACCTTGTACACTCACATTGTGACGGACATCAAGAATGTCAATGCGAAACACAAGAACAACAAAGTGAACACGGTAAGTGCTTTGGCTTTCCTGTGTGCTTTGAACTGACCTCCTGCTGTTGTGGAAGACCTCTAAAAACATGTTTTTAACTTCTGTTTTAGGCACTGCAGAACTTCATGTACACAATGTTGAGAGACAGCAATCCCACTGCTGCCAAGATATCTCTGGATGTGATGATAGAGCTTTACAGAAGGAATATTTGGTGGGTCTTGTGTTGATTTGCCATTTTTTGTGGGGCACATGGGCATCATTTGTGGGGCGTAGTCCAAAACATAATGCAGGGGACAGTGACTGAAATAGATTTCTTAATTGTAGCCCAATGGGGCTGTAACTTGTGCCAAGGAATTTAGCTGAGAAGAAATACTGTTTTGTGTGAAATGAGTTGCTCAAATTAAATAGTTGATGAGAACTAATTTTCTGAGAATAATGTGGAATTGCCAGACTTGAAATAAAAGATGCGGTTTGTTTTATTCCAGGAATGATGCCAAAACAGTCAATGTCATCACAACTGCCTGCTTTTCCAAAGTGACCAAGGTGAGAACAGAAATCCGTTGATACACTGGATGTTACCTGGGCTACCTTTTTCATGTGGATGCAACTTCATCTGTTGATAGTGCAAACAAACTTCACTGATTTGTCTGTTGGTTGCTTAATTTTCAAAATACTCCTTGTGGGAGGAGGTGGAGCTTGGCAGCTTATTTTGTAACAAGTGTAGACTGTGGTGTGGAGAGTGTGGATGCACTTTTCACTGCTATTCAGAAGAGACTGTCAGGATATCACCTCCTTAATATCAGCACTGTCAGCCTTTGATTAAATGAGGAGAGCAGCTGTCCTGCCTGGGGCCTGACTGAATACTGGGCCTTCTGTGTTGGCTCTGGAGGCTTTAAAAACTTGTGCTGTGGCTTGAGACAAGTTTTTACCCTGGGTAGGTCCGAAAGTGGTTCCATTCAATAAAATCCAAGCAAAATGAAAAACCTAACCAGCAAAACCAGCTGAACTAATTCAAGTTTAGAGTTCTGAGCATCGTCTTGGCTCTCACCAGTGTAGGGTCTCCTGATAATGTTGAAGTGGAGCAGCTAGATTGAAATGGTTTTGCAGGATGATAAAAAGATAATTGGCATCTTTGAATTTGCTTCAGGCATTGTAGGAGCTCAGATGCTCTTTGGTTCTGAGTGCCTCTGAGTGATGATGGGCAGCTAAAATTGTCTGGGTCTGTAAAACGCCGGTGGCTTTCAGGCTGTAACCTGGTTTTTCTGGTCAGATCCATGTCTATAAAAAAACTGGCTAAGTCTGCACAGCTTCAGGTGTGCATGTAGGGTGACTCTAATTTCTGCCAGCTTGTCCTACATGAACTCACTTTACTTTTCAGGTGTTAGTTGCTAGTTTGAAGTTCTTCCTTGGGAAAGATGAAGATGAGAAACAAGACAGCGAGTCGGAGTCTGAGGTGGGTGTTGTGACCAAATATTCCCTTCTCTGTTCTTCAGACCCCTTATTAGTTCTGTTGTCTTGGTGACTCTGGCTCTGCCAGTCTGTCTGCCTCTGTGCTACTGTCCTGTCTAGTTTTCTCCAGATGTTTCAGTGTCTGACAGCTGGCCCCAAGTGATGGCAGGATGTCCTTGCTGTCTGTTAAAAGATAAATGCCAGGAGCTCTTTTGCTTTTCTCTTTAAATGCTGGTACCTATGTGTTCTGACACTTAGGAAGGGGGAGACTTTTCAAGAGTATGCGGTCTTGAAAAATATTGGTAGTTCGTTTCTCTGATTGCCATTTGAAGCCTGGGTTACCTGAGTGTTGTGTTCCTTTCCCAAGGATGATGGCCCCACAGCCAGAGATCTGATGATGCGCTATGCGACCAACAAGAAAAACACCAAGCGCAAGAAGAAACTGGAGAAAGCCATGAAGGTCCTCAAGGTGAGGAGTGGGATGTCTGATTTCCCATTGTCTTGGCTTAATCCTTCTAGGACTGAAGTCCTGTTGTTGCCCAGCTTGTTTAGCTACAGGTGGCAGATGATAATCCTGTGTGGTTGAAAACAGGGAGAGTTTTTAAAATCCAGGGCTAGCTTTTAAAACGTTTTTGAAGAGGCAGCAATCTTTTGACAGCAACCTTGAAACAAGCACTTGACTCATAGAAAGAGAAAAATGTCTCCTACTCTTGTTTCCCTGCAGAAGCAGAAAAAGAAGAGCAAACCAGAGGTGTTCAACTTCTCTGCAATTCACTTGATTCATGATCCCCAAGGTGAGCGTGCAGTGAGTTCTCCTAGCGCAATTTGTGTTAATCCTACATAGGGAAGCTTGGACACAGCTCTGCTGGGAGAACCCAAGTGACAAGTAGGTGCAGATGTGACACTTGGAGTGTGTTTTTACTCCAGGTTTCGCTGCACTTGGAGAGGTGAGTCCTGTTGTGCTTGTTGTAGTGGAGCACGTGTGGGCAGTGAGACAAGGAAGGAAGAACATTACATCACCTGCTTTGGGTTTCTGCAGATCAGGACATGGCTCTCTGCCTCTTCTGTATGTGTGAGGCAGTAATGGTGTGAGCACAGAGTAGTTGATCTACTGTAACTGCTCTGGCTTAGCCCCTGCTAAAATGTTCTTGTCTAACAGCACTTGATTTGGTCTTTATCTGTTCTAGGGGCCCTCTGGGGATTTCATTGTCTCAGATCAACCCAAAATGCATCTAAAAATTTTGTTTCCAATGCTGACCCTGTGCTTATGATGTTGGCGCATGTCTGCCAGTTTCTTATGCTGAACCTGTGCACAGCAGGCCTTTTAGGCATATGAGAAGTAAAATAACCCATTGGAATAAGTGCTTTTATCACATTTAATTTCTTCTGTGAAAGAGCACTGGGCCTTAGAAGTAAGAACAAATCAAACCGCTTATTTTGATCCTAATCCCATTTGAGTTCTGCTCTTTCAGTCTACTGCAAATCCATTTTTGCTTCTTCTAGACTTTGCTGAGAAACTGCTAAAGCAACTGGAGAACTGCAAGGAGCGATTTGAAGTCAAGATGATGCTCATGGACCTAATATCCAGGCTGGTTGGAATACATGAGGTATGTACTTGGATAAGTTTATGGTGGTCTGTTGGTAGCTAGCCTGCTTTGGGTGCGGGCATGTTCTGGCCTCATGCCTCAGGAACATGAGGTTTAATTTTCCTGTATGTCCAAAAGTGCGTAGGGATGGTCATGGAGTTGCCATTGGGCCTCGTGGAATGGCACGATGGTGCAGACTTCGTGGTACTAAGTGAGCTCTGATAGAGAAAGGTGTTGGTCTGGAACAGCTGAGCTGTCCCTAGGGAAGAGAGGAGAACTTGATGCTTCCAAGACCTTCCTGGGAAGCTGCTCATGGTGACCACGGGGTTCTCAGTCAGGTGGTGCTTAACAAGAGGGAAACTGGCAGCTCCTGCACTTGGAGGGTTTTGTGCAGACTACCCAGTGATAAAATATTTGCACTGGATTAAGTAAAGAGTAATCCAGTCTAATTTGGGAAGTTTCAGGGGATATAAGGATTTCCATGGCAAGGACTAGGGGCAGAGAGACTGCAGCCGTATTTATCTTGGTACAATTAATTTCTTTGTCCCACAAATATAAAACTCAATATAGGAGACAATACTATGCTGTAAAATCTGAGGCATTTGGAGAGCATGCTGTAGAATGAGATGTTTTTACAATGTATCAGCTTGTGAAGGTGATCTCAAGTTCAAAGACAAGAAGATAATATGTTACAATTTGTCTTGCAGCTTTTCCTTTTTAATTTCTACCCCTTTGTTCAGAGGTTCCTTCAGCCCCATCAGAGGGGTAAGTCACTACTGCAGGTACTGCTGATCGCTCATGTCTCATGTACAGGCATTTCATGGAAGTGGCAATGAAAATGGACAGGTAGCAGTGGATTGGTGGGAAGCAAGAGTAGTCCAGAGTGTGGACAAAGGGAGTTTAAGTCCCTGACTGCCAGAAGTGCCAAGTGCTTTGGACTTCTGTGTGTACTCAGGGCTCCTTACCTGAGGATTTGAGAAGCTCCAGCAAAGGAATAAAAGAAATCTGAGTACCTAATCCTGACTAGCTGAGCATGATTGCCTTATGCTGCTTCCTTTTACTGGTTTTTGACTCCAGTTCTGGAGCATTGCCTTTTGCTTTAGCTGCTTGTTGCTGCTTGGTGTGGAGGCCAGAGGAGTTCCTAAGGCTTGGTAGGAGAGGAGAAACAGTTGTCCCAAAGAACTTCTGGCTGAGTGGCTTTGGGACTGACCGAGCAGCTTCTGGAGTTTTAAGGGATGAGTGTTTTGGCTGGAGCAAGCTGCACCAATATGTTTTGGCATCTTGCTGCTTTTCTTCCAGAAGTGACAAGGATTCTTCTGTTTGCTGCACAGGCTTCACATCAGCTGGTGCCACCGGAGGTCAGTGTTCAGCTGTGTTTGATGTTAAATGGGCAGCAGGCCAGCATGGGAATGCTGTGTGTGTGTCAGGAGGGGGAAAGGGAATTGTTCAGATTGTTTAGAAAAGCTTGTGGTCATTTCAGCTATTTTTGCAAGTTCCAAGGGATTGTTTCATCAAGTGGGGGGGGGGAAAGATGTTTGTCTTATTTTCTGCAAGAAAATTTGTGTTTAGAAAATGCTTGTGGGCTCTACTGGTGTGTCCTGATGTCTTTCTAAGAGAGGATTTGTCTGTTAATAACATCCAAGTGTGTTAAATTTTTATTCAGTACATATTCTTTTTTCTGATTTTCAGATTATCCAGTCAGTGTTGATGACCATTGCCAACAACTTTGTCACAGACAAAAATTCTGGAGAGGTCATGACTGTAGGGTAGGTACAGAACTGTATGACTGATGTCCAACTCCAAATGTGATAAAATAAATATTTTTTTAAACCACTTGCAACTTATTCCCATCTCTTGTACTAAGCTTTCAAGAAGCTGCTTGAGTAAAAAGTTAGGACAGGATCTCAGCTTCAACTTTCTGGTTTTTTGTTGGGAGTATTTTATGATGCTTTTCTCCTTTTACACCAAATGTTGTATAAATGCTGTATAGGTTCTTCAAGTTTCAGGTAATTCAGTCTCTAAGTGTCATTTTCTCCTAGCTGGTGTTGAGAAAATAATTAATTTTCTATATTTTAGAATCAATGCAATAAAAGAAATCACTGCGAGATGTCCCTTAGCCATGACTGAAGATCTGCTGCAAGACCTTGTTCAGTACAAGACGCATAAAAATAAAAGTAAATATTATATGGCTATAACTTTAAACTCCTTTCTTTCCCTGTATTATGTGGTCTTCAGTTCCAGTTTTCATGGTAGTGCTGTCCTAATTGGTTTTTATGGGCTGAGACTATTTTCAGTGTTTGGGTTATTTCTGTCTCTTTAGAGTATATATCCATGGGAGACAAAACAGTCAAGGGTAGTTGTGGCAGGGGGCTTAACTGACAAAAATAAATCGAGGAAAGGATTAAGAAGAGTTAGACCTAAGGAAGTGCTGTGTTCTATACCGGAGAAATCAGAGGGAGCCATAACCTCAGAGAGGACATGAGTAGGCTGTATATACTGGTGATTTGCATGGGCTTTTGGTTTGCTCAGAGTTCTGCTTTTTTCCTGACTCTCTCATTTTCTGGGCAGATGTGATGATGTCTGCAAGAACTCTGATACACCTGTTCCGCTCTCTGAATCCAGAGATGCTGCAGAAGAAGTTGAGGGTAAGTGTTTCATGTGTGTTGCCTTCACTAAAAACCGATGTGCGCAAAAATTATGAGAATTGCTCTCAGTATCCTCTTGAGAAGGTGGAGTCAAGCCTGTGTTCTTCCCCTGCTGACTTTGGACATGGTGTGCTATTATTTCCACATTTCCTTAGTTCAAATTAATCTCATTCATGGTTAGATCATGCTCCTGAAGTTCAACTGTTTTCCAAGATGGATTCGACTTGAGTTATTAAACTGCCTCATGAAATAAGCAAAGGTGCCATGCCCTCCTGTTCCCCCAGATATATTCCTGGATTGGTGGGCATTAAAATAGCCTGCTTAATGTGTGTTTTGTTAATGTACAGGGTAAGCCTACTGAGGCCTCGGTGGAAGCCAGGATTCACGAGTATGGAGAACTGGATGCCAAAGATTACATTCCAGGAGCGGAAGTACTGGAGCTTGAGGATCAAAAGGAAAAAGGAGGAACCCAAGAGGAAGGTTGGCCTTTTTTCTTAAAAAATTCTGTTTTGGGCATCACTGTCACTAAGATTTGATGTGGATGTGGAACCTGGTGTCTGTGTGTTTCACTTTGTGCTGTCTTGTGCCTAGGCTTGCACGTGTCTATCCTGGAATAAGTGTGGTTTGTCAGTGGGGTTTGGTACTGTGTTGCTTTTTATGATACACACTGAGATGGGGAAGCAGAGGGACAGACAGTAGAGCTGTGAACTTTGCATTCAGCTTCTCCTAAGTAAAACCTCTTGAATATTATAGAACAGCAAAATAGTACTTGGATATAATATTTGGCTTAGTTAATTCACTTCCTGTGTAAACGCTTTACACACCCTGGAACCCCTGCCTGAGTTGGGAAAAAGAGATGGAGAGCTTTCAAAGCAAGGCAATGCTTTCATTTGGCGAATGAAGTCTGAATGCCTTGGAGATGCTGCAGGAGCAGTGCTGGAGCAATGAACGCCCTGATGGGACATGCTGTGTAGTGATGGCTCTAATATTGTGCTTGGTTGCTGAAGCTGGCAGCTTCAGCACAGCACTGAAGAGCAGTGCTTAGACTGTTGTAACTAATGCAGCTATAAATCACAGTACTTCTCTTCTTGATTTAGGTGGCTGGGAGTGGGGAACACGGACTGGGAGGAGTGTAATGATTACACCTGTGGTGCTTCAGTCCCAAATGCACTTTGTTTTCAGGATCTTGATCTGGAGCTCTCGCACAGAGCTTCGCAGAGCATAGCATGGATCATGTCCCTGGGCAAAATGCAGTTAGGAGATGGGTGAAATAAATGAAAGTCAGCAAGAGCAAGTGATGTAAGCATCAGTTATTACCAGTCCAGGTAGCTGAGATGAGTTTGCAGTAAGAGCTCTGTACTTGTTCCCTGAGCAGATGGCTGGGAAAGCGCTAGTCTGAGTGAGGAGGACAATGAAGATGGAGAATGGATTGATGTACATCACTCCTCAGATGAGGAGCAGCAACAAGTAGTGAGTTCCAAGCCTCTTCTATGCCAAATACAAATGAATCTTGTTAATCACAAACCAGATCCTCTTGCTCTTCACCTTGATGTGGCTGCTCTTAAATACCTACCCAGGCCTTCAGACTGAGCTGTCCTGAAGCAGTGAGGCTGAAGTGCTGGCGAGCACTGCTGCTGCAGTACACATGTTGTTAGGGTGGGAGGGAACAAGGGGGAGTTTCCTCTCAGGGCTGAATGCTTTCAGAGCTGTGATCATCAGCTGAGAGCTTTTTCTCCCAAGATCTGGTGTGCATTTACTTTCAGACCCTAGATGCTGGATATGAAACAAGGAAAAATCCTGACATCTGGTTGTAGCATTTCCCAACAATATTGCGATTGCATAATGTGTATTTGGGAGGCAAGGATCGTGGTTTGTGGCACAGGAGTGGTTTGCAAAGCTGCGAATGATTCTTTCGTACCTTTTTTTTTCCCAAAGGCGGAAAAAGTGACAAGCATGCCTACGGAGGAACGAAAAGCCAAAGCAGCAGCAGTCAGTACAAGCAGGCTGCTAACTCAGGAAGACTTCAAGAAAATACGCCTTGCCCAGCTTTCCAAAGAACTTAATTCTGCACCTGGCAAAGCTGCCAAGCGGAAATATATCGAAATAGATGATGAAGATGAGGAGGAGGGCAGGTAGGATATGGACTGTTGAGTGCTTTTTCTTACCTATCCTCCAGCAATGCAGCTCTTCATTGCAGCAGGGCACAGAGCTCTGTGGCTGATCGGTGTTCCCCGATGGGAGCCAGAGCCTAGAATGGATCCTGGGCTGGGGGTTTGGCCATACCTGGGAGAAAAGACATGAGGAGCCTGTGGAAGGTCTGAGACTGTTTGACTTCTTCAGGCCAAGAGACATGAGAGGGGTTTTTTTTGTAGCAGGAGCTGCACGGTTATACCTCCAGTGTTTCTGAAACTTTGTGCAAAAAGCAGGGCTTGAAAACTACAAATGGGTGACTTTTGTAATGGATATTCCATACATGACGAACAGCCTGAAGGGAACAAGAAGCCTTGGTCTCTAAATTCATGGTAGGACAGTGACCTAGGATGGGTGAGAGACAAAGGGTGAAGAGGGTATCTTGTTTTCCTTGCCAGATGAAGTTTTGTGTGGTGACATTTTATTGAATTTGTGTGTAGGGGGGAGTTGCTTTCACTCAGAGATATTGAACATCTGCATAAGAAGCCCAAGTCAGACAAGGAGACCAGATTGGCAACTGCAAAGGTGAGGAACTGGCATGTTCTGTGTGCTGTCTTTCTGGGTTTGGGTTTGCCTCGTGCGGGAGGAAATGCTGGGGTTGCGTATCTAAGGTGGATGCCCAGCTGCCATGTGGGTTTGGAGAGGTTATTTGTTTGGTTCTTTGCTGTTGCATCTTGGCTGTAACAAACGAACAGCCTCTTTCTGGTCACAGGTGGCCATGAAAATGCAGACAGTTTTCCCTGTGACTTAATAAATACAGCCAGCATGGGAGAAGCCATGTATGGACACAGTCATCCTGAACCCAGATTTGTTGTTAGTGCCATAGCACCTGTTACCATCAGGCAGGTGATGTTGATGGTAGGGGAAGGAAAATGACCCCGTGTTGCTCTATTGCTCTGTGTATTCTAGGCTGGAAAAACAGACAGAAAAGAATTTGTGAAAAAGAAAACCAGAATTAACCCATTTGCCAGCTCTTCCAACAAAGAAAAACAAAAGAACAAGAACTTCATGATGATGAGATACAGCCATAGTGTCCGGACCAAGAACAAGCGTTCCTTTAGGGAGAAACAGGTAATGTTTCATTTCATGGATGGGGCAGTGTGAGCAGAAATTGGTAATACAGGTGTGGTGCTGCCTGCCCTCTGGCCTGAGGTGATGCTGTGCTAACTCAGGGAAAGCCCATGGCTTGGCTTCCCCGAGCCCTGCCCCTACTTTGCAGATTGTGGTTCCCTCTCCATGGTCTCTGACCTTTCTCCTGTTACTATTGTTAGAGACTCATCTGTCCTGGCCTACAGGTCATCTAGTAGCTTGTCACAAATGTTCCTGAGAAACAGATGCAAATGCTATTTATTAGCTACTTGAAACTGGTTTAGAAAAAAAATCACTTCAGCTTAACACTAGTTCCACACTAATGCTGCTCTCAGTGGTGAAGCCTCTGCCAGTCGAGGGTTTTACAAGGTATTATTAAACTCAGCTCATCCACACATCTTCCAAGAAACTTGTAGAAGAATCCAGTGGTCTAGTTGTTTTTTTACCACATCCTGTGTTGTACAAGTGTTTATGTGCTTCTTGAACAAATTTTGAGTTGTTTCCAGGATCATTATCCAAATGATATTTGTCTGCAATTTCTTGCCTTAGGAAGGGCAAGACAGGAATTATTTCTAGACTCAGTAGAGAATATCTGAAGTTTTTCTGTTGAGCAGGAGGATGTGGACTAGTATCCTCTGTAGGTGTTTATTTGGCATCATTCTGCCTCACCTCAGTTAAGGCTGACAACATGAAACCAGCTCTCAAAATGCACAAAATAGGCTGCAAATGAACAGTACAGGCACTTAAGGAAGCTGCTGTTTACAGTTAAACTTGGCTCAGTTATTCTAAAAAAAAATCTTGAAGCATTTTGTCCTTATTAATGTTTTCATTTCACCAGTAACTGCTAAACAGCATTTATTCATACTTTTTTCCCCATGGAAGTTAGGCTACAGCCTACCTATAGGCTACCAGTCTATTAACCATAAATTGAAGTATAAGTGTTTTAAGTGGACTGGATGTTTGTAGTTGTATGGTGCTGCATTGTGCTACACGTTTTGGTGGTAAGGTAAAATGACCTGCTTGGTATAGTCCAGAGCTAGCTCCTTCACTAGCTAAAATATTTTTGAAGCACAACAATATCTCTTTAGGGTGATAATGGCACTTGTAAAAATTCCACCTTCCCCCTTGAAAAGGAGGTTTGGTAATACTCCTTCACAAAACACCATTTTTACTTAGCTCTCAGCTGAACTGAAACTTTCTTGATCTCTTCTGATTGAAATGAGTCAGTAGAAGAACAGTTTGTTCTAATATTCTTCTGTGTAGGATTTGGTAATTCTCGGCTCCTTAATTGTACTGTACTATGACACCCAGCCAGGGTTAACCTGCTACAGGAGTTGAGGTAAATAACCCTTGTGTTTCTGCCACTGTAATTGTTAGCATTTGCATTGCTGCTCCCCGTTTGAGCTGATGAGCTCGTAGTGTTTTTAGCAGAGGTTAAAGAAATTGAAAAGGCTTGTTGATGTGGTAGTGGTATTGTCTGAGTTATTATGCTCCTTACCTGAATATTTCCCTCTTGTTTTGTGTTTAAGCTGGCTCTTCGAGATGCACTTCTGAAAAAGAGAAAACAGCTGCTAAAATAAATGCTGGAGAGAACTTCATCACCCTTGAAGAAACAGCCCTGGAGGTGCTTATTTCCACCCACCATTGCCCTGAGGGAAAGGAATACTGTGGTGCCTTATGAATTTAGCACTGATCTGTTCAGAAATGCAAATGGAACTCTTGCAAGCTGATGGATACTGCATCTATAGGACAGAGGCCTTAATCCTTGGAGGATTTCAGTTGGCTTTTAAAGCATTCCAGGGAAGAAGGCAGTTATATTTTTATTTAATGTAATTTACTTACAGTGGGTTTTGTACATGTAAGTATTAAAATACACAACGATATGGTAAAAATACTACTTGAGGAAATTAATGACTAAGCAACAGAAAGGAAAAAGAATCTTCTGGTCAGTCTATAAAGCATGTCGATACAGTGTTTGTGCCTGTCTCAGGGGAGTGACTGTACAGATGGAGTAAGCTGTTGTCTAAGCAGCTGGCTTTGACCAGTTTAGTAAGACCAAATTCATCTGTGATGGAGGTAAGCTCAAGTCAAGAACTGTGGGGAAGAACAGTTCATTATGGCCTACTAAGAAAACAAAAATAAAATTTGTCTATTGGGAGATGGGGGGTTTGGTTTTGTTGCCATTTAAATACAAAAATAGCATCACATGCCCAAGAAAAAAGGCATGTTTTCCTATAGTGGTGTGCTTTCTGGTGGGACTTGATGGTACACGCAAGAATCATGTGGATGTCTGGATTCTTTGTCTAAGGTTTAGACAAACATTGAGGTTTAACGTGTGCTTCAGCCTTGACCTCTGCTGGGACCATTAATGGGTTCTTTGCACCTTCCCCAGCCACTTGTTTTAATGGAGCTGATAAATGATTTATAACTTGAGGGAGTTACTTATACCATCCTTTGTCAGAGTCTGTTAGAAATGGATTTCTTTGTGGTGCAGAAACTGGTGCCACATGCACAGTATAATGGAATTGTTTGGTAGGGTGCTTTTTTTCCTTTCTTTTTAGGAAGCCAGGTTGATGCTTATCCCATGTGGGAATTCACTTAGCTTGGCTATTTGTTGAATACCTATTTGTAATAGCTTTAATTCTTTCTTGTACTGATTTTGTGGTGTTTGTTTTGTTGTCACGTTGCTTCCTAGAGTGAAAAAACTTTAGGCTTTAGGGAGAGAAGGACAAAATAGGTTTGTGGGTTTTGGTTTTTTTTTTTACGACTTGCAATGTTGTATTCAAATTGCATGTTCCTGCTGAGGGAGGGGCAGGGATTGGTACGTGGCAAGGAGAGCCGTGAGCTCTCAGGTGCAGGAGCATGTGTAGCTGGGGGATGGAGTGTAGAGCAGGGGCTGGAGCCAAAGGTAGGGGGAGGAGAAGTATAATCTCTAAACCCCACTTGTACTGGTGGGGGTGTTTTTTCTGCTGAACGGCCGAGCAGTTTCCCTTTTGGAGCATGTGTCCAGAAATAACCCCTGGCACTGAAAGGGGAGTGTTAAGTTTTTGCCCCCGGCGTTGAGGACAAGTGTCTCGTGCTCCTCTCTTCCTGTTTCCCTCTTATTTACAGCTTTGCTGTGTCAGCCAGCATGCTGACACCTCTGCCGAGCGAGGGTTTGTCTCTTCTGCCCTAGTTGTGGAAGCGACACTGTTGGACCGGCTTTCATCAGCTTGGCCCAGCAGCAGCGCCGGGACAGTACACGTGAGGTGGTCCCATATATATATATATATATACGCACACATATATATACACCCTGCTGCTGTAGTTGTTGTGTGGCCCGTGTCCCGCGGCGCGAAACGGGTTTGTAGGCTCCGGGCGGGCCGGCGGTGACGCCTCGGGGCGGGCAGGGCCGGGGCGGGCCCTGCGGCGCGGGGAAGGGCGGGCTGGCCCCGGGGCGCNT
Organism: Gymnorhina tibicen; assembly: GCA_013399875.1. NCBI lineage: Eukaryota > Metazoa > Chordata > Aves > Passeriformes > Artamidae > Gymnorhina > Gymnorhina tibicen. Next base: position 70,842 of record VXAZ01007750.1, read on the forward strand.
GCGGGCTGTGGGCGCTGCTGGCGCTGCTGTGCGGGGCGGCGGCGGCCCCGGCCCCGCTGCGCTGCAACGTGAGCCTGGACAGCCCGGCCGAGCAGCGCTGGCTGCCCGTGCTGCGGCACTTCGAGCCCGCCTTCCTGCGCGCCGCCGTCCGGCGGATCATCGAGTGCGTGCGGCCGGGCAGCCCGGCGCGGGGGTGGCCGCGGGATGGGGGACAAGCGGGGCAGCGCCGGGAGGGGCTGACGGAGCAGCGCAGGGGTGCCAGGCGTGAGCCGCAAAGCCGCTGGCCCGCTCTCGGCTGACGGCCCGGGTGTGTCTTGCAGCGAGAGCGTACCGAAATGGGTGCACCAAGTCATCCAGCCCATAGCAGCCGAACTGGAGCTGTTCGTGCCGCAGCCCTTCGCGGGGGAGATTGCGGGGATGTGCAAAGCACTGGGAGTAAGTCTCGGAGATGGAATCCTGCTGAACTTCGCCTACGAATCCACTGCGTAAGTGTCGGGTACTTACACGGTCTCGTACAGGTGGGTGTAGAGCTTTAGTTCAGCGCGGGGGAAGGCACGTGACGGGTGACTTGCACGGTTCGTTCTGGGGCCACTTTATCTGTTCAGCCGGAAGGTTTCATTCTCTCTTGGCAGTTTGGATGCTGAATGGAACGAGAAACAGTTAGGTTTTCTCTTGTGGAGTACAAGTAATATCGATCTGTCATGGGTTTGTGTAGGTAAATATACCTATATACATGTATTAAAATCCAAAAATCATTTTTGCTGGTAAGACATGTCTATCCAAAAGCAGTTGAGATCTTTTACCTTTGAAGATGTTGTAATGTTCTCTGTCACTTAAAAATTGCCAAAAAGGAGGCTAGAAGAATTGTCATTTGTCTGAGATGAAGTTACTGCTAAACAATTTTCTGGATGAAGGTTCTCAACGGCTGCATAATATCAGTTCCGGTTTTGACCAGTGGAAAATGACTGTAGTATGTTTATTGCAGCAAACAAAATCTCAGTGAAAAAAGATACTGAGTTTCATCGTCTCTTTTTTGCCCTAGAAATGTGGTGCAGGAGAATAATCAACACTTGGTGTTGCCTCTGGGGATCCTAAAATATTTCTCCATACACATTTTAGCAAATATCAAGGCATGTGGCCTGTTGTCTGCATTGGGTTGTTTTTTTTTTTTCTTGATGTGTGGTACTCAGTCCCTTTTTTTAGGATCATTTTTTTAGTATGGACTAATGTTGGATATGATACACTTAAATGCTGGCTGTTTTAGTGTTTCACAGAGAATACTTACTGTACTTAGCCCTAGTAAGGTCCCTGAAATTCAGTTTCTTAGCTGGGATATAGAAAATCGCCATCAACTAGGAATAGCCTAGTTGTGTGAAGATTTTTTTACCTCTATATTTTTGAGAGGCAGGGTTATGCATCACTGCAATGACCAACTCGTAACTACAGAGAAAATAAGTTAATTCTTTGCTAATGCAATATAATCCACCAGAAAGCCTGTTTTAATGAAACTGAACTGGTTACACAAGGAGTTCTAGCACACTTTCTGTTCTACAGAATAGTCTGTTACTGAAGTGGCTGATACTTGAACAACCAATTCTTTCTGTTTCATTGATGGGACTTAACTTGAACTTATCTACTAGGGATTAAAATTATAAGGATTCCAAATGGTAATGAAATCCCCAAAATTAAATGCAGAAAGTGCGACACTTGATGGATGCTTTCAGATGTCAGCTTTTTGTTATGACTTAGAAAAGTGAAATGAAACAATGACACTTTTCCTGAGTGGAAGTGCTGCTTTCTGCCTGCCCTGTAATTTCTGACCTGCTGTGGACTGGGTGTGGTATTGGACTCCTCTTTGTATGGTCACATTAATAAAACACTTAGCAGAGCATCGGCTCAGTTACTCCTGAAATGCTGAGCTCCTTCAGCTAGAATATCGCAAGCAGTGTCATAGCTGTGCCTTCAGTCATTCCTTGCCCTGTTCTGTTTGCAGGTTCTGTACGAGCATCGTTGCTCAGGATGATAGAGGAAACATTTACCACGGTCGGAACCTGGATTACGCTTTTGTCGATATATTGAGCAAGATCACACTTGATGTGCGGTTTATAAAGGGTGGGCAGGTATGATCCAGGGTTGGTGTGGCTAGGTGGTGTTCCATGAAGAATGGGACAGCCCTATAGCTGCTTAGATGGGGGATTTAATGTAGGAATGGGCTTCCCATCCCAAATATACTGGGTTGTTAGAGCAACACAGTTATGCTCCTGGAGTCTGAGATGAATGCTGGTTTTCTTTGCTTTCTGGACATCCAGTTTATGGTGATGGACTGGAAAAGGTAGAGCAGCTTCATCTAGCATTGAAGATCATGTTTTCTAAGGGATGTTGAAAAAAGAAATGTACCAATTCTAAGGTTTTTTTTTTTTTAAGACCTTGTGAGTTTTTGTGACCAATAAGTGTGTTTTTAGATGCAGATTTCCAAAACTTAAGTAGTTGCTAGTGCAGTTTGGTTAGCCTGTTTTGGTTTTTTTTTCCCAATGTTTATTAGTCCATTTTGTAATGGACAACCTTGGGCAACTTTCAAAAAGTTGCCGTTTGTTGCTTGGGAGTTTAACTTGAGCAAAAGTCTTGGAGCAGTCGGTGATCACAAACAAATGAAATGCAGTGAATTTGAGGCCTCAGAGTCCCTTTATAGTTTAGGTGGGATGTTTTACTGTAGCTGAAGGCACAGTGTTTGACAGTAATGTGGGTATGAAAGCTGTAGGAAGAAGTACGGGCTGCAGGTTCCAGCTGTGTTCTGTTCTGGAATGCTGAACTGCTCTCTTTCCTGGTTTCAGGTAGCGTACCAAGGCACCACATTTCTTGGTTATGTAGGCTTATGGACTGGGCAAAGTCCACGCAAGTTCACAATCTCCGGAGATGAACGAGGTAAAGGAAATGTCTTCCACAGTAGATGTTGCGTGTTGGTTTTGTTGATTGTTGCCTGCCCTGGCCTTTTTCTCTTAGAGGGAGCAATGAGGTTAAGGTTGCCAGGAAGGATCTTAAGTGGAATGGCTTGCCTTGCCCTCAGGGAGTGAGAGCACACATGCCTGGTTTTAGCTGCTGTGTAGGAGAAGGTATTTGTTAGCAGCGTTAGCTGAGGTGAAAGAGTCAAAGGATGGGGAAAGCCTTGGGAAAGCTGTGAAAGGTGTGGTCTGGTCAAGAGACACCACTGGAGGTGGCAGAGTAGCGGCTGAGATAACAAGATGCAGTTTGGACAGCAAAGAAAAGGCTCCTTTCCTGGTTCTGCTGTGTTCCATTGTTGTCTGGGCTCATAAGGCAGTTGGAAGGAGAGGAGGGGAAGAGAAGTAGAAGACAGATCTAGGGGAAAGGCAGCAGGGCTGGAGGGAATGCCTGGAGACACTGGAAAGGCAGTTGAGCGAGATCAATGGTAGAGCGGAGTTGAGAGATGTCACTACTGAGGACTAAAACTTGTAGCAGTGGGGAAGGCAGGGAAAGGTCACTGCCTTTTCCATCAGGGCTTCGCTTTCACAAATAATGAGTTATGTCCAGCTCCAAGCTTGTGAAGTTGTCTCCTTTGTTTCTTTCCCCTTTCATTCCTTTCAAGAAGCTGATACTTTGTTGTTCTTTCTTTGGTATGATTAGAACTGGCAATAATGTAATCTCAGAACCAACATCTAAAACGTTTATTTTTCCCTTGTGATGGTGATAAACTGTTCTTTTGAATCTTGAACAATCTGTTCTTCAACTCTTTAGCTATGCAAACAATGTTCACTGCATGTGTTCCACCTGCACATTATCTGTGAGTAGGGGTTCTGCTATGGAGCACTTGCACCTCTTGCTTCTTGTGTGTTTTGTTAATGCTGCCTTGTTGGATTCACTGAATTCTTTCTGTAGCTTACATGCATGCTGCTTCTGACTCCAGAGTAGTTAGTTAATGTTTTCAAAACTGGAGTGTCCAGGGCTGATACTTGCAGGGGCAAACTGCTTTGAGCTCAGCTTAAAGGCAAGTGTTAAGTGTTTATTAAGTCTGTGCCAAGGCCTGATTGAGGAAATCTTGTGTACCAAAGTCCTGTGTCTCTCCACATCCTATATTCATTCCACACATGCTGCAGTCCTGTCTGTGGGCTGCGGCTGACTGCTTGCTTATTTATCTGAAGCGAAAGCTGTTTTCAGTTCATTCCAATTGAACTACAAATTGAGGGAAAGGAGCACGTGAACTATGGCTAGGAAGCAGGATGACTAAATCAGGGTAAAGTTCTATCAAGTGACAAGCAGATGGATATATATTTTTTTTGTGGTTTGCAAAGTGTGAGTGTATAAATAGTAACAAACTTGGCCTTCTGGTTTTTGCACTTCTTACTTTTCTCAGTAATACAAACAGTAACACTACCTCTTTTTTAGCTGTTTTATTATTTTGTGGCGTTATTCCTGTTTTAATATTTCAGTAAGATGAGTCATGAGATGACTATTATCACTCCTGTCATGACAGGTCTGAGATGCGTTCTGGAAAGCAGGGGTGTTAATGCAGCTGCTGTGGCTGTCAGTTGGAATTGCGTCTTCTATTTAGATTTCACCTGAATGTTGTGCTCCTTGTTAGCATTTCTCCCGTAAAATGTTGATACTTTGTGCTGATAGGCACCTACTCTGTCTCACTGAATATAAATTACATGTAATTTATTTTTTTTGTCCCCAGATGGTGGTAGATGGTGGGAAAATGCTATAGCTGCTTTCCTCAATAGGAATTACCCTGTCAGCTGGCTTGTCCGAGATGTAAGTGCACTGAGTTGTTCTTATATTTCACAGATGTGGCATTTGTCTGTCGCTGTGGTGCTTAGCTGATGGTGGAAGCTGTTGCTTTTCCCTAAGAATTCCTGGCTCAGGAACTCCTGGCGGTGCACCTCGCATACAGCTGCTCTCTCACCCGTGCGATGGAGGCACGCAGCCAAGCCCACACAGAGCTGCTAGCTCTGGCAATATCAGAAGTAAAGAGTCCAGAGATGGCCCTTGCCAGGAATCCGATGTTTATTTCTGACCAGCACCCATGCCAGGCCAGGTAGCAAGAGGGTGGGCCCCGCCCACCGGCTTCTTTATCAAGGGGCACAGACAGGGGAGGGACAACAGCTGAGGGCCAATGTGGTGTGACCCAAGGTTAGAGTGACTGTCTGGCTGCTGACCAACCAGGGGGACCCTCCTCACACAGGTCAGAAGACCAGGTGAGGGGATTTGGCTATCTGACTTGTGGGGGGTGTTAGATCTCTGAATTCACCCACCACCGAGCTGCTGAGCCCCCTGGTACCCCAGCCATCCCAGCTGGTGGCTCGGGGACTACAACATTTGTCCTTAAACATCTAGTCCTTAAACATTCTAGTAAATCAGAATCAGTTGCACAGAAAACTTACCAACTTGATAAGTAAATGGATTTTTCAGGAGAAAGTAAATGTTAACCCTGTGTTAATGAGACAGTAATGAGGCAGTTCTGGCCCTTTTGGAGGGCAACATCCAGTGCCAAAGGTCCTGGAGAAGCTGTGCCAAGACTTCCTTCCTAGGGAGTGATTCAGCTAGCTGTGACTTGTGTTGTAACCAGTTAAGACAGCTGTACTCCTAGATGGTGAATACCTGTGCCAGGGGTTATTTTATGCTGTTTGATATGTCACTATGTTAATAATATTTTCAAGTAGCACTTCAGAGTCAATTACCACTTTCAGATAAGCTGGACCTTTCTCCTCTTGAAGATGTCCCAGTGCTTGTTTTTGTCCTTAACCTCACTGTCATCTCTGTTTTGCGTTAGACCCTGAGTGAAGCAGAGGACTTCCAGTCTGCTGTTCTCAGACTGGCTGACATTCCCATCATTGCTGAAGTTTACTATATTGTAGGAGGTGTCTCACCCAAAGAAGGCATGGTCATAACGAGGAACAGAAGAGGGCCAGCAGATCTCTGGCCTCTTGATCCCTTAGGCGGAGCGTAAGTAGGAGAAAACGACTTCATTTTTGCTTCTCTTGTTCCCTTCTGAGCAATTGGCTTAGTGGCACAACTTCCTTGAGAGATCAGGGGCACCTCTTGGTCATGGTTTACAGCAGGAGATCAAAGGTCACCCAGCCCATTACCGTGTTCCCTAGTTGATGGGAAAGGCTGTTACGTCTACCAATGGTGGGACCCTTGGGTTTACAGCAGGTGGAGGGAGTTGACTTTGAGGGAGTTCTTTCCTTTTGGCAATACAGGGATACCGATTGTTGGACTTGATGAATTACCTACTGATTCACCTTTTGTTTGCCTATATGCTTGTTACAGGTGGTTTCGTGTGGAGACAAACTATGATCATTGGACTACCCCTCCTCCCTATGATGATCGCAGGTAAAATGATTGGAAGCTCTGTGGGGAGAGAACACTTATTTTCAAGGAGGTTAGAGATACGGGCAGGTGTTTTCTCCTTGAGCAGGCAGCTCATTCAGTTCCTGTAAAGCCACTCTGAAGGGAGCACATACGGTGTAGAGCAATATTCATGGATGCCAGAGGAAAGGGTGTGAGGCAGTGATTAGCACAAACAATGAGAAATGGCAAGGATAAGGCACAGGCCAAAGAGTTGCTCAGAAAGCAGAATTTAGTAGAAGCTAAATGACTTAGGTTGACAGTACCAAAGTCTTGCATGACTTTGCAAGAAAGGTGCTCACACATGACTTTTAGGCTGTGTAATGTGCAAAAAGGGATTGGCAAGTTCCTTCTTGGTATGTACTCAGTGCAGTAGTAACAGGAATTTCAACAGTGTGAGACGAGATCCAGTCACACAACTTGGGGTCATTTTAGACCAAAGCAAGCATGTCAAGGCCTTTAGTAAGAAGCTGTGTTGGTGCTTTGCAGCCTTTGGAACAGACAAGTGTGTGTAATTGATAATATGTTGCTTTTCCACAGAACTGCAGCCATCAAAGCTCTCAATGCTACTGGACAGCACAACATCAATTTTGATACTCTCTTTAAGGTATTTCTCAAATTCTGTATTGTGATTTGGTCTTCAAGTTCTTTGACAAAGCAGAAGCGCTCTTTTATCAGGGATTGAAAAGCAGTGCTTTTTTTTTGTGGGGAGAAGGGTTACTGCACAACTGAAAGTTGTTTAAAATGCTTCTGGACTCCTATGTAGGCATTTTCTAACAATCCACCAGTTCAGGCGGAAAGTGTAGGAGGTGAATCCCATCGTCTCTGTGCAGTTTTTTATTTCAAGCCCAGGCGCATACTGTTAGACATGGTGAGCTTTGGGAATTGGAATGTCTTTCAGAGGGCTTTTTTGAAAGTACTTCTGTAAAATGGTCTGATGTTAAAAAAAGCAAGAAGTCCTTGACTTTGTATTAGTACTTCCATAACTTCATCCTACTGCTGTTTCTAAATAGCCATTTATTTCCCTCTTCATCTACTCAAATGACAACTCTTCAAACTTTTCTGTACAGGTATTGTCAGTGAAGCCAGTCTTAAACAAGTAAGTATTAGATTGAGAGATGTTGATCTGTGCCTCCTGCTGTGCCTCAGGCCACTTGAAAGTAAACCACAAACTTTGTGAGGATTTTCCTTACGTGTCTGAGTCTGGTGGTTTCCCAGCTTAGATGCTGGCTTGTCCTCGTGACCCTCTATTTTCACTTCCACCACACCCTTCCTCTTGGGTCTACCACTTCAGTCAAGGAACTGCACTTGTTTGGGCTCAGTCTGGTAATGGGAAATTGCTTTGGAGTAGTGAAATTGCTTTGGAGTAGTGAAACAAATGACTCCTTTGGAGGAGCAGCTGGATGTCACACTGAGTCCTTTGCCAACTTTTGGAACATTTGGGTTGGTGTTAACACTGACAGTAGCTTTTTCTGCATGCTCTGATGTAGCTCTGATTAACATGTAATAAAGTAAGTGTGATAAAGCTTCTAGATACCGTTTATTGGGTTTCCAAGAGATTTCTTTCAGTATACCATTCTTCTGTACTGTTCCAGAAATTGCACTTTTGCAGGTTATCATGTTTTGGTTCACTTTTACATGGAGCTTGGTATATTCTCTGCATCAGTCATTCTCACTGGAGCTTGGCAATGGCTTCCTCAATGCCAGGACCTCTCCTCTGCCTTGTCAGTGTGAGGAAACAGGGAAAGGAAAAGGTCCATCTCAGCTGTGACATAGATACAGTACCAATTATTTAATACAGTGATGAAAATGATGTGGCAATACAGTACTTTATTGTGCTGAGTGGGGGAAAGAACACTAAAAATGAGTGCCAACAGTCTTTAATTTGATCAGTCTCTTTTCCTAATCCTTCTGTACTTAAGCAGAACACTTGTTTCTGCAAAAATTTGTCCTGCTGCTTTGCTAGCTAGATAAATTCCCCTTTGTGCCTTTGCAATGTCACTCACTCACTCTGTTGCTCTTTCCCTGACAGTAACACAGTGTACACCACAGTCATGAGTGCTGCGTTTCCAGATCGGTACCAGACGTGGATGAGAACTGAGGAGTGAAGAGGTGTAAGTGGCATCTGTACTTACACAACCATTTCAGCTGCAGAGACACTGAGGGACAAAGCATGGCAGTGGCACTCCAGTGACCCAGTCTGAATCCCTGATGCTGCTTGTTTATGGCCCTTGGATAAATAGCATCCCTTGTGGTTTCAGAGGGAGTTAAATGTTGACTCTCCTAGTGAAACTCTTGGAGATGATCTTAGGAAGAGTTTTGATCAGGGAGGAAGGGGTGGATGTTGCAACCTAAAGGTGGAGGTTCCCTCTGGGAATGTTTTGGCTATTTTTACCACTCCCCACTTGCTTGTCTCCAAGTGGATGATAACAGGAAGCCCTGCTAGAGGGAACTGAATCCCAGCAGGAGGGGAAGGTGCACTTAGCACCAAGAAAAAAAATCAAACTTTGTTTGTAACGGCTGCTCACCAGTGACTGAATGTGAGCAGCATCCTTTGGGGGCTTTGTCCTGTGGATGTGCAGAATAAGTCCAAGTTCTTGAGCTCACAAGGTGCCTCACGGGACAGCTTGAGCGATATTATGATAATTTCTATGCCAAGAAACTGGTTGCATGGCATTGGTAAGAGCACAAGAAGCTGTATTCCAGTTTAAAGAGCGTTTTAAAAATATTATTGCTATTATATTTGTAGCAGTTGTCAGATCTGATTTCAGTGAGAGTAATTCTTTCTAGAGATTGTGTAGAATTTGTTTTTTACTTGACTCTGGACAAACCTGTGCTCTCTTGCCTGTTTTTCTAGTTCAACACACTGAGTGAGAAGCGGAAGCTGTGCAAGACTAATGTATGCTTTTAAAATGACTCCTGGGAGCAATGCAGTGGCTTTGGTTCATTAATAATGTCAACCATTCAGGAAACAGTGATTTGTTAACTGTTTCAAGTGTTGCAGGTCATCCTGTTAATGACTTGTAATGGAAGTCTGAAATTTATTGTAATTAAATTGATGCTCCAGTAGATGTTGATGGGTAAATGTGGCTTGTACTGTTTTTGGTAAGAGTTGTACAACTGCAATGTACTTCTGTGCTGACTAATAAATACCTTCTGTCATTTACATGGCCTGTAGGTCTGAAGATAATTAAATAAAAAATTCAGCTGATAGCTTGATTTACAAAAGCTTGTGGGGTTACTTCCATGTCATCAACCTTTTCCCTCATCTGTGAGACGTCGTCGATCCTGGGCCTAGCAGGGGCAGATGCAGCAGTCAGCAGCATGCACAGCTGAAGACTACCGTTATTTTCTTTATCAGAAATCAGGAGCTGTTTCAGGAATTGTGGTAACGCACTTTTCTCCTTGGTAGATGAGAGGAGGTTTTGTTGGGTAGCAGTGAGGTTAAAAAGGGTTGTATTTGTTTTTGCGCATTCTGATCAAGCTGCCTGCAGTAAAAGTCAACATCTTGTTTTACAGTGCAGAGCAGTGGGGTTTTTGTCAGATTATGCTGTGACTGTGTATTGAGTTTGGGCGCTTAAGTGTACTCCAGAAATACTGACAGATTTCAAGAGTCAAGACCAGTGGATACCTTCAGGTAAAGTGGAAAGGTGCCCTTCTTCACTGGATAAAATGTCACCTGTGCAAGGGTGTGGCCCCAGCACCACTTCCAGATCCATGCCCTGCTGGCCGCAGCGAGTGTGCACTGGTTATGCAAACTGCTCTGAGAGCACCTTCTGGCTGAGGGCCCTTTATCTCCTTGTGCTGAGTCTCATAACCTGCTTACCTGCGTCCTCTCCTCCTGCCTGGATAAAAGTGCTGCAAGCTTTGCCTTGACCCAATTTAGACAGCGATGTACAGCAGTCAGATGCCAGATGAAAAATTGGAAGAAGAGTTCCTGGAGGAAGATTTAAAAATGCTCACTGTCTTTGAGATTGCAGAATGCCATTGCTTTAATTCCCAGAGTAGGCACTGATTTGTGATCCCACCAGGTTTTCTTTAAATAACAGCCACCCACAACAACAGGATCCTTACAGGTGTGGCTTTGTCTAGTTATCCTGGCCTCTGCGGCATTAGGCTGATTATCCTCTGGCACTGGTGTGGCCAGATGCTCACTGGTATATAAATTTACCCAAATGTATTTGTTTCAATGTGTACAAACAATCTGGAATGTATACGTTGTTAGTATCTATGAATATTCAGGAAACAATTTGCTTCTGCTGTTTGTGGCTTGGCAGCTGTTAGGGGTTATGAGGTTTAAACAAGTAAGGAATTAGATTTTTTTCTTTTTCTTATAAATTATTTTCTTGAAAGCCTTGCATTATCTGTGGTAAGAAACGCTCCAAGATGCTGATTGCCAACAAAATAAAGTCTTTCTGCCACGTTGAATGCTTTTTTGCTAACCAAAAGGATACGGAACTTCCCGGTCTTAGTTTAATGACAAGTTGAAAACATAAATACTAATGAAGTGCTAAGTGATATATCATACAAATTAGATAATTTAACCTGTGAGTAGCTAAGGTACTTGCGGTAAGAATTGAAGTTTGATAAAAATGCAGAGAGGGGATCGTTAATACTTTAAACAAAACCATCTTAATGCTGGAAACATTAAAATGTATCACTAATTTTTTTTTTTTTGGGTAGGTTTGGGTGTTTCATGGGAATTTTTGCCACGAAAGGCTGGACCAAAAGATCGTGAAGGTATTTCTCTAGGCTGGCATTCTATGATTTGATCATCATTGCTTTTTTTAAACAGGAGGATCACTTACAGTTATTTGAATGGCTTAGTGATCATATTCCTGTTTGAGATTTCATCTGCTTTGTGTTCGTACACTTTTTAAAGACTGAAAAGTACAGTGATTTGCCTGCTTTCTCAAGCTCTGGAGTTGTGAAGTAATAAAACCGAAGTAAGATAAATTATCCTTGCTTTTTTCACATCCCTTCCTTTCTGCACTAGAGATTCCCTAGCTCCAAAGCCCCAAATATTTTTTTCAGCACAACACAAATAAGGGGTAAAACCTTGAATTTTTTCTCCAGAAGTTTGCATTTCAGAGCAGAAGGCGGCTTGAAAGCGTGTAGGAGCTGACTCCTAGGATGAGAGACCAACATGCTGTATTTCTCATTCATAATCCCTTCAGTAATCCTAATCCAGTTGAGATCTGTAGCCTTTATTAAGCATCACATGGTAGAGGATTCTTAAAGCTGCTCCTAAGTGGGCAGTAAATAAAGTCTCTGCACTAGTTCTGGGCTGCACGTGCACAGAGACATGGCCTGTCCTGCTGCCTGCCCAAGGGAACACCTTACTTTATTATTTGGATTCTGATGAGGAGATTTTGCATCTGTAATTAAACAAATAGCATCAGAAATCATTGATCATTTGGGTCCTGAATAGAACCAAAGTGTTTAAGAAGTGGAGATGTTCTGTTATGTTTCTCTCAACAAATCCATAAATTAGGACCTGGCAAGGTAAGTCGCATTTTTCTTTTTAATTCTTTGCAACAGGGTTTTGTGTTCAGAGATAGCTTATAGTTGGAAGTGAAATATCCTTTTTGTATGCCAAGGTGTATAAAACTGCATTTGAGAGTTTTGTGTCTGGAATTCTCCTTTTGGGCACTGCAGTCATTGTGTGGGTGCATGTTTGAAATACAAGCTTCACCATGTTGTTTGCAGCTACGAGTGGCGCTGAGCCCGATGTGCACGTGGGCCATACACGGGTATTTACTCTCAGGGGCAAGGTCAGATCACCACTTTCCCTAGTGCCAGCTAGCGGTGTTATCCTTGGAAGAAGTATTTTATTATTTTTTAAATTAATCTGTAGCTCTTAAACTCTTGCTGTTTTTCTTTTAGCAGAACTTAAAATTTGTTTCCCTCTGACTTATCTTTTAGGTTTTTCCCTAGTAAACTTTCTAGTCTGTTCTGTCCTCCCGTTGCCTTTCATATTCTGCTAATCTGTTCCCTCCATTGCTGGAATGTCTATAAAACTGTCAGGTTAGTGGGAATCCTGTTCATGATACATGAAATGTCATCTTTCCTAGGAGCAGGCTTCACACGAGCTGTGGTGTTTCTGGCAGGCCCTGTGGGTCGAGCACCACATTCTGCATAGATCTATGATGTGCACAAGCTCACAGAGTGTATAGGATTTAGTTCAGAATGCTTTCCCTTGCTTTGGTTTTGGAGAAGTTAAAATAATTAGGCTAGGCCAGGAAATTTAGCTAGGCTTTTACTGTTTGTGTTTTGGGGTGATCAACTCGAATGGATTTGTGCGAGGTTTCCTTTCCTGAATTTTATGGGGTACTAGATGGTGTTATTGAGTAAGTCATATGCTTGTGTTTGAAGAGTTGCAAGAAGCGTGTTATCCAACAGCTCAGGAAGTGCATGGAGTCCGGCCATTACGTCTTTCTCCTGCCTGTGGAACATTACCTCTGGTGATCAAGGAATGTGCATCTTCTCTGTGGGTGTGGCCTTCTCCTGAGGCCCTGAACTTGGTGTTCCACTGGTTGTCTGTTTCCGTGTGGGGCTCTCAAGTCCGTGACTTAGTGGTGGTTTAGTTCTGCCCTGGTTTAAGTGCATGCAGTGGCTTTTCTCACCCGGCTTTACAGAGTGTGAGTGTGTGCTGGCAGGTGCTCTGTGCCATGGCGCATACCAGGGACAGCCTTGTGTGAAAGAGGCATGAGGAAATCCTGTTCCCGAGGCCTCCTAATTGCACCAGAGAAAAGGTGTGGTGGCCAAGAGCAAAATGAGGAAGGAGCTGTTGGTAGCTGGCTATGTCCTGGATGGATTGTGTTTCTCACCTGGTTGTTTAGTACAACCTGTACCTGAAGTGATGCTGCTCCTCAGTTCATCCACTCTTTGAGGCTGTGCCTTGATGCGTCCCTGTTCCTCTTCTGTCTCGTAGCTACAGGAATTTAGGAAGGGAAGGGCACCTGTCACTGTTGGGTGGATGAGGAAGGATCTGAGGTGCTGAGCAGTCGGACTGGTTCCATTTCTTCCTCACTCCTTCCAGCCTTGGAACAGGTTTGATTCCATTGGAGCTTGATTCACTCCTGTGCGCTCCTTTGCTCAGGTTGTGCCCCTCACAAAAATCTGAGGGCAACAAAGTGAAAAAGTTCATGGGTCCAGGAAGTGCTTGGGAGGGACCTGTTGATAAGCCTACACAATAGGATAAATAGGGCACACTAATAGTAGACTATCCCTTGCTATGGATGGCTGAAATTTGTTTCAAGTAGGGCTGCCCAAATAATAAATGCCTGCTTGATTTGCAGGGGGAGAAGGAAATAAGAAAAAAATTGTTGCCTAAGGTGACCTCAAATCCAAGGTTACATTTTATCAAAGGCGGCAGGTGGTACCCCTGAACGCATCCTCAGCAAGCAAAGTATTGAGCGCCGTACTTGAGTGTTTGCTTCAAATTTGTTCTCCATTGTTTTAAAAGTAACCTACAAGTGTTCTAGTTCCTAGAAAGGGGGCCGATGCAGAGTGCATCATTCCTGTCACTGCTTCTCTGGAAAACTAAAACTTGCTGAAATTCTCAGATCTGTGTCATTATAAAGAAATTTGTTTGGATAGGCCTGATGGGAGCTACAGGTCTATGCTCAAAAGTTCTGAACTTGAAAATTTCTTTCCTGAACTGTGATTTTCCTGGTACAGGAGGTTATAAATGAGCTTTAAGTGGTGAGTTTTGTGTGCAATTGTTCCTTGGAGTAGTTAACAATCTGGAAAGCTGTCAGAGTACCTGCATTATTTGAGCACAAGAAGGTAAAGTACCAGGTAAAATGAAGCAGGTGTAATTAAGCAGCAATTTCAGGCCATTTGTGGCATTGATAGGAAATTTTGTTGTTAGAATGAAACGAGCGTAGGTATTTTGCTGAGAGCATTGTGGTACGTCCTGTTGTGTCGCCCACTCACGGCATTGTGAGGATGCCATTGTACGACTGGGCATCCTGGGCAGGGGAGAGAGAGTTCCAGCCTTTCCTCTGCTTTAGAACCTCCCTGTGCTACAGCGTTGCTGAGCAGGGCTCACCTTCCTTCGCAAACATGGAACACTCACCTTACACAACACCGGATGTGCTCCTTCAATTAGGTTTGCGCAGATCTGAGCTATTTTGAGAGGGAAGATGTGGGTTAGGTGGAAAGAGATTGAAGGAGGGAAAAGGATTGCAGGAAGTGAGGAAAGGAGGAGGACTTTTCCTTCTCCTGGGCAGAAGTGCCTCTGTAGTTACTCTGTCCTGACCCGTCAAAATATTTTGAGCTGTGTTCTCCTGCAAACACCAGTCTTAACATTTTTACAGGTGTTTATTTCCTTTCCTCCATTTCTCAGCTTTCTTCTCCCTGAATTTCAGGTGAGAATAAAAATGTGCTGAATTCTTCAGCGATACAGCCTGAGGCTCCTTTGGCAGTAGTACGTGACTAGGTTTTTTTCAGAGGAAAGATGTCTGACTGTGAATGACATCCTGGTTATCCTCAAAGTGAGATACTTCAGAGTTTGACCCAATCTTGCATTAGGTTCTGTTTGCCCTGACCAGAGCTTCCACAGCAGTGAGCTTACCAAAGTCTGGCAGTCTGGCCTTTTATACTGGCAATTGATGGCATAATACGCTCCTACACTCGAGCAGATACATGAGATGGAGGAAAGCAGTGTTTAACAAAGCTGCTTATTTTCTTCAGACAGCTAATTGTTATTTTAGACTTATCTTTCTGCTAGCTGTGGTTAGATTAAATGTAGTGTGTGTGTTCATCCCTCATAATGTGTTATCCTTTACAGGGGACTACATGCATGAATATTTATTTGTCTGCACATACAGCTTCTTAATGATTTCTTTATACTTCTTGATCAATATTGATAAGCTTTTCATATGTTTGCTGAACAATCACAGTACAGCTTTTTTTATGCAAGTAGGAAAGGTGCTGAACTGTTTCTTGTTTATATAGCTCACCTGAAGTTTGAAGCAGTGAGACAGAAATCCTGATCTGATTTGTCTGGGAGTAGCTGGAGAAACCTGGTAGTGGAAAATGTACTTGGGCACAAGAGAGGCCATGTGATCATTGATATTAACTGTTAATATACTTAATTGTAGATCCTTGGCACTGTGGGACGTGTTGCAGCTGTCTTGATTCTGCCCAAACGGTCTTCCCTGCATCTCTTTTGCGGTTTTGCTGACACTGGGCCAGTCTGCAACACTGGAGCATTGGTTGGAGAACATGGGATCTGGTAGTTCTGTAAAAGTCAAATACAAGGACTCCCTGCAGAAGTCTGAAAATGGTGAGTGATTCTTAGAAAAGTAATCTTGTCCTGTTTTTTCCTGCATGTGCTGTTGGGAGGTTACATTGAATTTCTTCACTGTTTCTTTTCTGGGTTATCTGGTTTTCTTCATAGCACTGAAGTGAGGTTCTGTCTTTCAGTATCCTGTTACAAGGATTCTCAGGTGTCAGGCAGAAGACAACAGCCTTGAGGAAATAACAGCTATTTAGACCAGGCA
Organism: Gymnorhina tibicen; assembly: GCA_013399875.1. Taxonomy (NCBI): domain Eukaryota; kingdom Metazoa; phylum Chordata; class Aves; order Passeriformes; family Artamidae; genus Gymnorhina; species Gymnorhina tibicen. The sequence goes on from VXAZ01007750.1 coordinate 86,717, forward strand.
TAGGTTAAACGCACCCAAGCCTAACCAGAAATAAAACAACAGTTAGAACTAACACCTGCTGGATTAATCACTTGCTGGGTAATGCAGGTGTTGTGTCTCTGCTGATAGTGAGACAGATGTCACCCTGCTGCTTCCCCTGGATTGTTTTCCAAGTTTCTTACTGGTGCAGGACTGGTTAAGCAGAAGCGTTACTAAAGCCAAAATAAATCTGGTTACAAAGAATGTGAAACGGTGAGGCTACGAAAAGCTGAAAAGCAAAAAGTGTGCTTTTTTCCTAATTATGTCAGCACAATGCTCTTCATCTCTGCTAATAATCTAGACTTGTTTATGGCTCTCAAAGCTGTAATGATTTATTTTTATGAAGCCCTCTGTAATGGTATCAATTTTGTGGCTGCGTGCCTATGTCTGAACAAAGGGAGTTGATGAGGGAGACCTTAAACATAAGGAAGTGTTAAAAAGTAAACAGTCCTTTCTTTGCTGTTTCAATTATGCGGTCATCAGCACTGGCAGAACAGCAGGATGGGGCAAACTGTTTGCAAGTGCTTGGAAAAGAAAATAAGGATTGCAAGTGAGGATAAGGTTGTGATTCAGACTTTTGTTACTGTCCACTGTTGAAAAACTCCACTTTTTATTTAAGCTAGACTTACCCGTCACCCATAGCACCAGAGGTCCGTGGACTTTCCGAACAAGTTCAGGGTTATTTTAAGATGATCAAGTGTAACACGAAACTAGTTACTTATTTGAAACCTTGTATTACATCTGATACCTCAGCAACAGTTTGCCACAGCAGTAAAACCTCTCTCAATTTCTAGCGGTTGGCCCTCTGCAGTGCGGCAGCTGCTTAGGACTTTCTATCCCAATGCAGTGTGCCAGATGTCACCCCTGTCCCACCTGTACAAGGTCTAAAGGCTGTTCCCAATGGACAGTGTAGGAGCAGAGCTGTTAAGCTGGCCCTGCCTTGGAGTCAAGTCTGGTTTGAGTGCTGCCACTTTGGTATGCTTTCAGCAGCTTGTATGATGATACGTGGTTTGGATCATCATAAAATGTGGATAGATCTTTCTCTTCTTTGTTGATTTCCCCCCCCGCCCCCCAAACTGATAGAAACACTACCAGGTATAACTCACCCAAGTAAGCTGTTAAATTAGAATACCTGGCTTTTTCAGTTGCAGAGTCAGTCTCTGTAAAAGCAGAGTAAAAACCAGTGCATTGCCTATCTGAGGCTTAAATGCCGTGGATGGTGGTATTTATGTAAATTGTGCACTTGATAACATGTGTTTCACAGGTTTAATTTCTACTGTTTCAAAGGATCTGGTTTTCATTGGTATGTGTGGAGTCATCACAAGGAATTTTTTCAAAGCCCAGCAGATCATTTGCTTGGCCCAGTAAGCATTTGCTCAGCAACAGAGAAGGCTAAGAATACAGAAGTTATTCCTGAATTAAGGCTTGCCAAACCTTACCTTCTTGCCCACGACTTCAGGGTGTCTCAGCTCCCTGCTGAACAGCAGTTGTAGATCTTCCTTTTTTGTGCTCTGCAATTCCCAGTGCTGAAACAGAACCGTAATTTTAAAGGATTATTATTTTCAATACATAAGCCATTGAGATATAGTCTTTAGGGAAAGGTCACTGTTTCCTGCTGAAGTACCTGGAGGGCGGTTGGTTATGTAATTAATGCAAGCTGATTGAATTAATATGATCTCTTTGTCTCTTGCCAGTGTATAGCGGCCTTTGGGTACGGGTGAGGGATTGTCCTCTTTTTAATGAAGATTTTCCCACACACCTGCCCATTGCTCTCCCTGCCTTGGTGAATGTGGCAAGGGAATATACCTTCTGCAGCAGGCCTAGTTCCCTAACTCTGTTGTTTCCCTTGGATTCCGAAGCCAGCCTGGGGATACAACAGTCATCCCTTTCCCTCCTCAGCTAAAGATGACAGAGAAGCAGTGTTAGAAGATGTTTGAAGTTTAGGGCTCAAGGGTAGGGCTCCAGAAAGGAACAGGGAGGGATGCAGCGTAATCCAAAGAGACATGCCAAGTAGCAGAGCTGGTCCAAGTGGAATCAAGGCCAGTTAAGGAGGATGAGAGATTCTAGAGGCACAAAAAGTTCTGTGGCAGAACTCGAAAAAGGAAATATGAAACTGCACGAATGTCCTTCACTTGAAATATGCCCACACCCCGCCTGAAATTATAATATTTCAAGGGAACACACTGGAACTGGAAGAATACAGATGATATGTTTTAAAGATCAAAGGACAGATAGCCACAGTTTGGTGGGAACTGTCAGTGCTGGCTGTGGACTGGACCTCAAACAGGCACCTGGAAATTCTGCTCAGGCAGGGTCAGGTCAACCTCTTGCAAAAAGAAGGCGAAAAGAAGCGGAGTTTTTTTGCCCTTAGGCACAAGAATACAATTCCTGGAAACTTTTCTCTGAAAAGGCAAGGTTCCTCTTCAATGTTCAGGGGTGGGGAAGGAGCTGTTGCACATACCTCAGCTGCAGCCAGTGCTGCTCAGCAGATTGGTTCTGTTCTTGTCCCCCAGCTTTCAAGGCAGCTGTCTTGATCCAGCAGTGGTATCGGCGCTACGTGGCTCGGCTGGAAATGCGACGCCGCTGCACCTGGAGAATCTTTCAATCCATTGAGTATGCCTGTGAGCAGGATCAGATCAAGGTATGGTGCCAAGGAACAGAGCAGGTAGGAAAACACATAGGAAAGTGGTTTCTGTGCCAGACTCCCTCAGTTTGGCTGCTGGCTAGTAACGCTCTTAAGTGCTTCAGTGGGCCAGGGTCTGGGTTTCCTGCTCCTTTTTAGCCTATTGATTCCCTGCCTGTGTTGCATAAAACACAATGTAATGAACCTCAAAAGCAAGCTGTAAGAGCCATTTACCAGTTTTTCTGGAGTCTGAACACAATAGGCAAGTCTAGTTGGTTTGTTATGCTTTAACTTCTATTAAAATTCTATTACATGGCTGCCTTGCTCTCAAGGGAGAGCAAGGGCTCATAGTGTACTTCTGCCTGTGGCTGAAGGTAAAGCCACTGTTTTGACTTCATTTCAAGAGAGTCAAAACTTAGATTGGTACCATGGGAGTTGCTGTACGTACCAGACAACATGAAAGGGCAGAGGTAATACTTCCAGAAAGAAGATGATGATAAGTTGCCACTCTGTTGAATTTCATTCTGGGGTAAATGATGGGCTCTCCCTCTTCTTGCAGCTTCACAACTTCTTCAGTTACCTCATGGACCAGTTCACACCAAACAGCAACAAAGAGAGTAAGTTTGTGTGCTGTTTGTAGATGTGGCACCAGCAGCTTCAAAGGCTGCACCCTGTGTTATTCATTGCCAGTGCTGGGCAATCTTCAGGATGGCAAATGTGGCCAAGAGTCTAAAGGGGGATGGCATCAGGAGCAGGGAGTGAATTGTCCAGAGACTGAGCTGTGCAAGGGATGTGGGGCAATTCCTGCTCTTAAGAGCTGGAAGGAGGCATAAAAGTTCCATTTGTTTTCACAGAATGTTGCACACTGCAGATGGAGATTTGTCTCTGCAGCCTTTCCCCCACTGTAAGTTTTGTAGCAGTGCCAAGCTCAGACCCAGCATCTACGGCTGCCATTGCTCCTGAGTGCCAGCCTAACCAAACAGCTTTTCTTTAGAAAAGTACTAGGATGGTACCTGGAGCCAATTAACTTCTTCTTTGTCTGTTTCTCTTTTATAAAAAAAAAAAAAAAAAAATCAACCACACTACTCTGCCTTCCAGGGGATTTTATCAGTCGCATGTTCATAAGTGGGGAAAGTTACAAAGAGGCAGAGCTGGAAAAATGCTGTGACTATGAATCCATAGAGGTGCCAGACTCCTACACTGGACCCCGTCTCTCTTTCCCACTTCTCCCTGACCACGCCACGGCCTTGCTGGAAGCTTTCAAACAGAAACAAGTAAGGATCCCGAGAGGTACCATGCTTTCCCCTTCTCTGCATGGGGTGTAGGATAGATAATTTGGCCTTAGCCTTCCTAACAAGCTCAGTTGACTGGAGTGTAACAAGTTGGCCAGCTGTTAAACAGAAGGGTGTTGGAAATTATATGGTATTTCCTAATGCCACAGAAATGTTTTTCTTTCTGAGAATGTACTCCTGACAAAACTGAACACTTTACATAGGGGTGTACCAATATTAACCTGAGTTTCATAGGGGAAAATCAATAACGGCTCACATTGAAACTTTTCATCATTCTTTGTTCAAATTTCTCAGTTTGTAAATAAGTATAGGATGGCCCAGAGGGAAATAGCCAATTAAAATGCTTTGTGCCATGCAACTTGGACTCCGATTTAAAATCTAAATTGTGACATTTTCGATGAGGAAGTTGAGTACCACTCCAGCACTAACAAGACAAGCCTTCATACAACTGCAGTGTTCTGCTGCCATCCCTCAGCGGACGTGCTGAACTGCAAAATAGGCCAAAACACCTCTTCTCCAAAGAGAACTTCTAAACCAAAGGTGTCTCATGTTCTGACTGCATTAAATGCCTACAGCCTGGCTTTGAGCGTATGTATCACTGCAGGACATGTGGAAACTCACAGACTGGTTCAGTGTGGAAAAGCTAAGAAAGATCTAGAGGAGCAACTTCTTACCTGTGATACTGGGCTGGAATTTCTGCTGCTCCTGGAGGTGGTGCGGCGTAGTGGGTATAGCCTTGTCCACAAGGTGCTGGGGCTTTAGGCTTGCCTTGCCAGCCCTGTCAGTGCTGAGGCTGGGCTGCTTTGGGCAAGTCTCTTCCATCCTGCTGTTTCCCAGTATTTACCTTGTCCTGTTTGTAAGGCCACAGGTCAGCACAGAGTGCCATCCTAGCCAGAGTTTCTGCCATCCAGGCTATCCTGGTGGAATCTTTGCAGCCAGAGTGGTGCTGCTCAGAGACCACTGATTTCCTGCTTTAATCCCTTCACTTTCTCCTAGTAGCAGCTCCACGCTCGCTATGTCTTAAACCTCCTGCATGAGACCAGGAAGCACCTCAAGCATTTGCCAAACATCAGCCATGTCTCCACCTGCTACAGCGAGGAGGTCACTGTGTGCGGTGCGTCCCTTGCAGCCTCCGGGGTGGAATGCTCACATGGGAGGGTGGGGGGCAGAGAGAAAATGATAGGGCACAATGCCCCACTCTGTACTGAACGTGGAACACAAATGCTCTCTGTAAGCAAAACGTGTGGTGCATTGAGAGGCAGCTGGGTCTGTCTGAAATACCCAGGTGGTCTTTTTTCTCTCACCCCAAACTTGGAGCTGTTTTACTAAACCACAGAAACCGCACCCAGCTGAGGACTGGTCTCAAAACTTTGTAGTGTTCTGATCTGTTCTGTGCTCTGGGGTTATTTAAACAACAAAATCCTGGAGCGGTTCTGGATAAGCAGCAGCGCATGCATGCAGATCCAGAATGCTAACATATCTTTGCATCCTATAAGTAAATTTGAGACAAAGCTTTTCACTATTTTCCTACTTTGACTAATGTTAAAATGTTGAGAGAGTTCTGAAAAATACATACTTAGCACAGACTTCTGCAGGCAGTCAGCTTCTGGAAAACAAACCTCTCCCTCCAATGTCATGTTAAAGGAGAATTAGATTGTCATTCTGAATGCAAAGCTTTCTCCCATGTAATGATAATTTTGTGCCGTGTTGTGCCATTACAAGAGATAAATGAATAAAGCTTCTAAATCAGTCTTCAGCAGAAGGTGTAGGTTTTTTCACTGTCCTTCTCAGACTCCAGCTCAAGCCTTATATCGTGTTCTTTTCCTCTAGGCTTGCATTTCCTGAAGTATTTCAGTGGTCATTAATTTATGAAGGACATAGTTCATAGGAAGTCATGTATTGGTGTTTTTTTAGTTCAAGGTAAACACACTGAGACTTGTCTCTTTGTGCCTGTTAGGAGACTTGCACGGCCAGCTGGATGACTTGTTCCTCATCTTTTACAAGGTAGGCACTAAATTTGGAGAGGGAAGCTGTCCAGGCATTGCAACGGGTATCCCATGGGTCATGTTGAGTAGTGTTTGAAAAACTGGGCCATTCATTTGCAGTTCTCAAAGTCATTTTGATTGGTTTTAAAAGGCTTCAAAAATCAGTAGCTTATTCCCTTGCTGACTTGGAGATTTGATATCCATGTCCATTTTAGAAGTGCCAGTGGGTATTTTTCTAGTGCTGATACCAATGACAACCCCCTGTGACTGCCAGCTTTCACTGCTGGGGCCCACAGGTTGAAGACGAGTGAGGATCTGTTGTAACCTGGGACAGGCGTGAGAGACTGTGCAGCTGTGAGGGAGGCATATGGAGACCATGGAGAGACCTCTCTGGTAACATCTGCCTGTTCCTTGCTTTTACAGAATGGCCTTCCTTCCCCTTCCAAGTCCTACGTGTTCAATGGGGACTTTGTAGACAGAGGCAAGCAGTCCCTCGAGGTCCTTGTTGTCCTCTTTACCTTCCTCCTGATCTATCCCAAAGAGGTTCATCTCAACCGTGGGAACCACGAGGACCACATGGTGAACTTACGGTACGGCTTCTGTGCGGGGCTGAGCACGATGTCGAGGGCGTTGTGCAAAATCCCGCTGAGCTTCCTTTCTCTTGTTCCTTTAGCTATGGTTTCACCAAGGAAGTGATGCAGAAATACAAGGTAGGCCTGTGTCTGTGTCCCCTTCACCATGTGAGACGTGCATTTAGAAGACTTGATGCTTCATCTGTTTTCTGACCTGTCCTCTTAGGTGCATGGGAAGAAAATCTTGAGGATGTTTCAGAATGTCTTCTGCTGGCTGCCCCTGGCCACCTTGATTGATCAGAAAGTCCTCATTATTCACGGGGGCATCTCTGACACCACTGACCTGAACATGCTTGAGAAAATTCAAAGGGACAAAGTAGGTTTTATTTCCCAGTTATTGCCAGAGACAACAGTGTTGCTGGTGAGGAGCTGATTTCTACGTGTCAGCTTAGCTGTTGACAAGACAAATCTAACAGTCTTCCTAGACAAACTCGTGTTCAGGTGTAGGCTTTAGTTTTAGTGTGTGTGCATGAGCTCTGGAATATGTGCTGGTGCTGAAGTAAAAACACAGTGATGATCAGACTTTGTCCCATGGTTCCTTAGCCATGATTTCCAGCAGGATTTTGATAAGTCATTTAACTTGTCTCTGTCTCACTCTCTAGTTGGGAAATACCACTTTCCTTCTTCAAATGTAACGACAACTCTTGCACTAGTCATTAATGCTTCCTTTGCTCTGCCGCATTGCAGATTAAATCTGTCTGCATGAAGTCAATGAGGAAGAGTGAGATGTGATGGATGTGGGGCCCAGCTGTAAATCCAGGATGGCATGTTTGAGAGAATAACACTAATAGTCCCCCATAGTTAATCAGCAGTTGAAGGCAGAAGGGAACTGGGGCTTGGAGGCTTGGATCACTTGAAGTCTGCCAGCAGAAGATGTTAGAGCTGGAGATCTGGGTCTTCATGCTGTGTTTTCAGCTCTATTTCTCTCATATGTTTCAGTTTATTTCTGTGTTAAGGATGAAGAAAAGAAAGGAGTCAAGTAGAAAACCAGAAATACAGGCCGTAAATGGGGAGAGCAAATCAGACACTGATGCAGCAGGGAATGAGGCAGCTCCCAGGTTATCTCTGCAGCCCCAGACAGCCCAGGCTCCCAGCACAGCCAACAGGTCGGAGTTCTCCAGGTGGCTCCGGCAGACGGTGCAGGAGCAAATTGACACGTGCCGCCGGCTGGTGGACATCAGCGAGTCAGAGCCAGAGGAGCTCACCTATTCCAGCATGGTCTCCTTGAAGGATGTGGATGAGCCATGCTGGACTCGCCAGGAGGAGTGGAAGCAGGTGAGGAGTCTAAGCAGGGTCTTGAGCTGGGTGTGCTGGGGATGCCTCCTGCAGCAGTGGGTCCTTCAGTGGTAGGTGGCCGGGAGGGGCTGTTCTGTGAGGCCTTGGGGATGTTTTGTTAGGTACCTTTGTTACCTCCTGGGAGGAGCAGCTGGGGACTTCCTTTCCTTGGTTTTCCAGCCTGTGAGTCTCTTCTGTTCGCTCTAAAAGCACGGTTACTTAGTTCACATTGCATATGACCTTCCAGTCCTGCACACCTTATCACTATAGAGCTATATACTGAGATCAGGGTTAAAGAGATTAAGCTTTAATCCAAACAGTGGTTCCTGAGTCAGCATTTGTATTTCTGGAGGCTGCACAATGTCCTGGCTAGAGAACAAAGGAGTTCAATACTAAGCCTGCTAATGGCCTCAGGATCTGCTGGTTATTCTTGCCCCTTGTGTTTTGGGATGGAGGAAGACAGGTAAGGCTCTTGGACATCTTAACACTAGCAAAGGCAAAGCTTGTATCAGGTCTGACTTATGTACATCCCTCTTTCCCCAGACACTAAGGATGTGCCTGTACCTCCAGGCCAACAATATTGCCACTTCTGAGGTGGCCCAGGTCTGTAACAGTCTTCAGCTGGAATGCAAGAAACACGTCTGTTCCCCTGCACTGTGGTTATAGTAGCAGTCTAGGGAGGGATTCAGAGACTGAGCTGTATTTGCTCAGTGAACTTTTCCAATCCTTTCAGATTTTAGACATCCTCTGGAGTGACCCCATGCCTCAGGAGGGCTGCAGAGAAAATAAAGTGCGAGGTGGTGGCTGCTACTTTGGGCCTGATGTGACAGAGAAGTTCCTTGAGAAGTACAGCTTGCAGTTCCTGATCCGCTCTCACGAGTGCAAGCAAGAGGGCTACGAGTTCTGTCACAATCGCAAGGTCAGTTGGGGTGGTGTGAAGGACGCTTGGGTTTCCATCCTGCTAGGGTGGGGTTTCTGAGGGGCTAGTTTGTCTCAGTTCTGCATTTCTTCCAATGGGGCTTTAAGCACGTACAAAATCCTTCAACAGCCTTATTGGGAGTTATGGCAGAGTGTTTCCCGCTGAGGTCCTAGGTCAGGGTAATCTGGAGCCGCCTGCTCTGCTGGGGACATGGCTGTGCAGGCAAACCGTGTGCTTGTGTGTTGTGGTTGAGAAAAGATCTGAACCCACTTGTGCCATGGCCCCCACTTAGTGCAGCTGTTCCTGCAGATGAGCTATAAAAGGGTGAGCTGCTGCAGCCAAGTTCAGTTCTAAGAAGATTCACAGGCAGGTCAGTGACTTTGTCAGGGCACTCGGACTCTGGAGAGCGGAATTGTTGGGGGAGAGAGCACAGGGAAATTGCAGAAGCCTAGCATGTGGCCAGATCCACATGTGACCAGTGCCACCCACGAGGAACTCGCACCTGGGAGGCTTCCAGGCCAGCTGCCACCTCGCTCTCCCTTTTCTCTGTAAAACATGGTGCTTTCGCAGTCTGTGGACTCCAGAGGGGATCGGGTATGTTGTTTAAACACATGCATTAAATATTACAGGATGTATGTACTGACTGTAAGTGCCTCTTTTCTTGGATTAGGTGCTGACCATCTTTTCAGCCTCAAACTACTATGAGATTGGCAGCAACAGGGGAGCCTATGTGAAGCTGGGACCAGACCTCATCCCCCACTTTGTTCAGTACCAAGCAAACAAGACAGCCCATATGCTCACTATGACCCAAAGGCAAGGCATTCCAGTTGCTCTGTATTCACCAAGTCAAAATTCCCAAAGGGAAAACTTTGTGACCTTTTAGAAAGTTGGATTCTGAAGATGAATTTTCACAGCTTGATTTTCTAAATAATAGCCCTACACGAGGGTTCAAGCTTTGTACTTGAAGTTACTGAGGAAGGCTCAAGGGTTGAAAAGGGAATGTTAACAAAATTCCAAGGGGATTTTTTTCAAGTTGATTTTTCAGCTTTTCTTTTCAATGTCAGGTTTTAACTTTTGACCTTTGCTGAGGTTCCCTTTTGCTTTGTTACTTCACAAATGAATACAGGGACTTGTGGCATCAGCTGCAGGGATCTGTGCCCTGGGCATGCAGTGCCTTGTCACGAGCACTGAGATGGAGCTGTAGCTGTGCAGAGCAGTTCCATGAGGGTCTGGGCAATCCATGGACAAGCCAGATAGAGGACTGGGAGGGTAAGGTGCAGTTTTTCTTGTGATTCATGGCAAATCCTTAAAGTGCTTCTCTCTGTTCTGCATCCTCCAGAATCAGCAGAGTAGAGGAGTCAGCCTTTCGAGCCTTGCGGGAAAAGCTGTTTGCTCACACCTCAGCTCTCATCAGTGCCTTCAAGGCCTATGATGGGGACAATACAGGTAACACCCCCCCCACCCCCCCGCTGAGGGACATGCGGGATCATTGCCTGGTTGGATAGGGCTGAAGTGACTAAGTTGAGTTTGTGGCTGGTTGGGAGACTGCTCATTGACAGCTGTCACCAACTGTCGTGGGGAGGCTGTATCAGACCTTCGCAGAGGTCATCTTCTGCTCCTCAGTCTCTGTGAATGCCTCTGAGTGACACCATAAAGAGGGGGTGCTGGAAAAGCAGGATGTCATTAGCCTAATGTGTAGCAATTTAGGCCGGTACTAGAAAAACTCTGCAGCTGGAGCACTGATGAAGCACTGGAAAAGCTGACCAGGAACATGTCTGTTGTGTCACTTGAGAAGGGCTGGGTGGTCTCTAGAGCCCCTTCATCCCTGGAGTTTAAAATCATTGCGAAGAGGAAAGCGAGGGATGTCTTCCATGGCAGTTACCTCTGTCAGAGCCTTAAGGAAGGAGCTGAGAGTTCTTACTTCGCTGGCTGACAGGAGTGCTGTGTTGCTGAGAACTGTCAATTGGGGGGCTGGGGGAGAAAAGGGTTATGGTGGCTGGCAGAACTGCTTGTGGGGCAACTGTTTTCTTGCTTTCTTCCCCGGCAGCAAAACTGTTCATAGGAATCCAGCTCAGTTGTTACAGCAGCTGCTAAAATGGGCAGTGGGCTACAAATTTCTAACGAAATACCCAAAGTTAGTGTCTTGCCTTTGTTCAGATGTTTGCAGCCTCAGAGCCTTGATTTGTTGCAATGATGAAAAGCTTGCTGAGGCTTGGGGGGAAGTGTGCTTGTGCCTGCAGTGCAAAATAACACTGTGCTGTCAGCAGCACCTAGACTGCGTATGCGTCACTACTTTAGGCTTTTTCTTTGCCTTCATATGCTTTTCTGTGTCCCAGAGGTGTCTCCCTTTTCCCTACAGGAAGAATCACTCTGAGCAACTGGGCGACAGCAGTGGAGTCCGTGCTGCGGCTGGGACTGCCCTGGCGAATGCTGAGGCCGCAGCTGGTGCGCAGCACCGAGGATGGCATGCTGGAATACAAATCCTGGCTGGATGACCTGGCCATGGAGCAGAGGAGCCAAGAGGTAAGCACTCACCCCCTTCCATCAAAGCATGATGTGAAGCAGCTGCTCACCAGATACTCAACATGTGCAAATTAGTTACGGTACAAAAGGACAGTGGACAGTTCCTGCATAGTCCAAACCATACTAAAATTGATAAAGTCTTGCCTGAGCTCAAATAGTCCTGAGTCATCCAACCCACTTTAGAAATAGATGATGGATGTGAAATCAAAATTTAGATGTAGTTCTGGATGCAGGCTTTGGAGTAGGAAAACTGTATTCCACTCTCCAAGTAGCAGCTTCTTAATTACGCCCAGCAAATACAGCTCTGCAGTGGTTATAAAATGTAGCCTGGTCGCTGTTAGCGCAGAAAAGCGCTGTTGGGAAGGGACAGGTTGCTGACGGTTTATTCTGCAGCTGTGCAGAGGGTCCGGTCAACACATACCTGTTTGATATGGCACTGCTGGCATGTTCTTGAGAGCAAAAAATATTCTCATTTGTGAAGACATCTGCAGTAACAACTCAGAGAATGCAGAGGTGTCAGAAGGATAAAACAAGTGTGATCATGTCTTTCAGCACATCCAGTCGAGCTTGCTGGAAGTCATTTATCGAAACAGATCCAACTTGGAGACCATATTCAGGATCATAGACAGAGACCATTCAGGTAAGCAGGTGTGCAGGGGTGGTGGATCACTGTCTTGTGTTGCCTTCTACTTTGGAGCTTCTTTTAGTATGTATAGAGGTGTTTTTATTTAACCGTTTAAGGCTTGGGTCTTCCTGCTCCCTCCCAAGTTTCTGAAATGTCCATTTGTATTACGCTTCTTTGCTGCTTTGTGTTTTAGCCAGTGTTCTCCACATTAGGAGATGTAGTTGCAGCATGCCGAATGCTCCTCCACAGGTCTCATCTCCTTTGAGGAATTCCAGCAAACCTGGAAGCTGTTCAGCTCCCACATGAACATTGAACTCACGGATGATGGTATTAACGACTTGGTTCGCAGCATTGATTTCAACAAGGATGGGAACATTGACTTCAATGAGTTCCTGGAAGCCTTCCGCCTCGTCAAACAGTGCCCGTCGTGAGAACCTGCACGGGGCTGCCACGTCTGACGCCTTGAGTTCTACAAAGCCAGGACTGTCCGACCTAACCTAGAGCATGCCTGCAGATGCCAAGCAGGGAAAGGGAAGGCAGGTGCTTAAAACAGACATCACTGTAAGCAACAGCTGTGACCCATCTGGTGATGGTGAAATAGATGAGCTGCACTTCAACTGAATGTTTTTTAAAGAAGCTGTATTTTAAGTAGAGTTTCCTGCTCAAAGGGAAGATGCAACTTAGTTTCTCTCGTCAATGTGATGAAATGTTACAGGTATACTCAGGAGCAGTAAAGTGGAAGTAAAGGTATTACTTGTAGGCAGTGTTCTAAGGAGGTAGCACCTGTTTGCTCACAGCTTTCCTTTTAATAAACCACTTTTTCTAGATTGCTGTTTCTTGGCTGTTCATTTCTTCTCTAGTCAACTCTGTGAGCAGCAGTGCTGTTTCCAGTGATGATACCTACTTCCCTACTGCTGTTCCTCTGGTATGGTAAGCTTGTTCTGGAAGTTCGGAGCTACTAAGTACACGTAGTACAGCAGTATGTCGGGAAAAAAAAATACCTCAAATGTGCAACACGCTCTCTACCAGGGGCACTTGTTTAAGAAATCTATTGAGATCATTTCATTTTCAAAGCCCAGGGATGTAGATGACGTAGCCCCCTGCAAGGGAGCCTGTGCTGGAATGCAGCTTACTAAGTGAAGTGGGGTGGGGTGTGAAGAGTTTGCAAAACAAGAAACAATATATTTCTCAAATACATGCAGCGCAGTCTAGCAGGGGTGCCATGGCAGAAGACTTCACTTAAGACTGCTCCCCCAGCCCCCAGAAGAGAATTCTAGTCTCACTGAATTTCTTACAGAGCCCATTGCCCAGTGCAGACAGTTTATTAACTCGAACTGTGCTTCCAAAAGGAAACTAATCCTTTTCCCCCTTAACTAGAGTTCCACATATGCTTTCAATTGCAATGGAACCATGCTTCTACAAACACTCTCAAATGCACAATACAGGTCCCAGCACATTACAGCTGTATTTCTATTTTTCCATTCTTCAAATTCTATGAATGGAATTAATTTTGATGGCTAATGAACAAAATGATTCTGCCTCCTCCATGTTTGTTTCTGCTGTACAAACTCCTGCTGCTGAGAATGCTGGTTTTTTGTTTGTTTTTTTTTTTCAGTGAATTTTGTACTGAGGGAAAAAGCAGGTCTCTCTCCACAGCACGGAGTGAGTAGGCACCTGCTCTGCAGCACTTGCTACCACGTACGGTCTTAGGGTCACGCTCATTTTGGTTTGGGGACTGAGGCTGCCAAGCAGCTCTGTGGCACTGGGTTTGACAGCCTGTTACCTGCAGTGCCCGGAGCAGAGTCAAGTGCACTTACCGGGAGTCGTGAGCAGCATCACAGCTTTGCTGATGTCACTGAGAGCCAACACCACACACCACTTACTACAAAGTCAGACTGAATTTATTACTCTTGGGCAATTTAAAAAAAGGCAGAAGACAATGTCCAGACATTCTGTTACTTAGAGGGGCAGCAAAGCTTAGTATCATTCACATACGTAAAGTGATCAAAACATAACCTTCAGATCCTTGCAGTCCAAAGGAAGGACAGAAACTGGAAACATGAACTTTTGGCAGCTTGCCCCAGTAAACTACTGGTATTGCAGAGAACAACATCGTTACAGCAACAAACATCTCTGTACTGATTTAAAGTAGCTGTTTACACAATGGTGTTACTTGATTGTTGTGACAGAAACACTGAAGCGGGCTAAGCTTTCCACAAACCGAGCTATTAGTGAAACAATCCCCTCAGCACTGCATTTTTAGGACAATGCTGTTGTAAAAAAAGAAGAAAAAAAGAAAAAATGTACAATAGTACATATAGTTGTATAGTAAAATGGTATCTGAACAGATTCAGTTTTCCTTCTTTTGTTAAAGCATATACAGCTTTATAAAATATAAACCTTCCAAAGGTCAATTTTAAAAGCTTAGAAGAGGCTTTGCTAATTCTAAAAGTAACAGCCAAAATACCATTTTGCTCCTACAAGATCGTGTTTTATTTTACCTCAACAGTTTTAGCCTTGGAAGGTGAGCCATGAACTCGACTACCATGTTCTGTGTAAACCTCCACCAGTCAACTGAAGACTCCTCCTCTGATGGGAATGCTCTCATTCAGCCCATGTTCTATTAGTTTGATGTCCTCCAAGTCATCCTTGATGATGCTGATTAGGTGACTCAGCCCTTCTTGCTGCTGCTTCAGGTGCTGCAGATAGTTCAGAAACCAGTGTGAGTATTGTTCAGCTTCACAGACTTCAGTAATATTTCTCCAAGGTGTCATGACTGGTGGCCTTGACACATTGAAAAGCCTGACATAATTTCTCTGGAGGAAGGAATAACAGCATTTTCTGTACTAACAGCCCATCTCCACAGAGTGGTTTTGTACAATAGCTTGGTGCACTGTCCAATTAAAAGGATGACTTCATCAAACAGTGCAAGAACATGACATTCTAGATACAGTCAGTGTGTATCTGGTTTAAATGATGAAGTTCAAAGAGTATGCCAGGATTCTACCCAGTAATACTTACTTGCTTGATTTCCCTTAAGAGGTCTGCATCTATGTAATAGCGCTCTTCAGCCCGCACTGCTCCAAAGTGGTTCTGCATCCTGATCTGGGACATGAGCTCATTCAGTCTGCCCTGGGAAGAGAAACAGGCTTAAATCAAACACAACTCATTTACAGCTGGCAGAGCTCCAGCATCTACCATTCCTTGAGTCTCCTGGGCTGGAAGCATTGCTGCTCATTCCCTTCTTAAATGTTCTAGAACAGATGCAAAGGGCATGACGCTACAACCTACTAACAGTGCCAGATTGAAAGCTTCCCACAACCACTAGAGATACCTGGTTTGGAAAACTGACGTGTTTTCAGTGAGGAAACCCTAGAGCTGTTAGCCCAGGCTCTATCAGCCACTCACCTTGAACTGTGTGGGTGCATTAAGTTCACACTGAATTGTATCCAATTGTACGCGAAGCTGCTCCTCATCTGCTTGAATGGCGTAACCGCTTTTCCTCTGGATTTCCTGCTTTATTAGCACCTACAAAAGACGCCTTTGACGTTCATTAGAGAACGCTTGGCCCATCCCTTTCCCCACCAGCCCATCCACATATATTTGCCCTTCCTTCGGCCTGTTTCTCAGTAGGTTTGTTCTGTCATTTAGGCTGCTGCTCTAAGAACTCAGGGCAGTCCTGCGGCTTCTGAGTAAGTGAGAGACAAGGTTCCCAAGTACTACAGCCCTGAAGCTTTCCCCGACAGCTCTGCCTGGTACTTAAATGAACACTTGTTAGCCAAAGTCAGAATAATTTTCAGCATTGGCTGCACAAGATGGCACAGGTTCTCCTTCCCCCTGCTTCTGGCACTAGACTGTGTCAAAGGAGTTATTTAGATTATCCCTGTTACCTGCAAAGTTCTGTGAGAAAGCGCCATCAATTTCCTTTTGTATTGTGCAATTTTTGCCATAGTTGTCGTTTGGTTTTTCTGCAGCTCGCTGATATCTTCTGATATTATCTGCAGAGGAGATGGGAGTCAATCGTAAGTCAGAGAAGTTTCTGATAACAGAACACGTTAGTCCTGATTTAAAGCTGTGAGTTTCAGGACACTACACAGCCCAGCAACTTTGTGTCCCTGACCCAGATGATTTTAGAAAGCTTTCTTCTACCTCTACTGCTCTCCTTTGTGTTTATTTTCATATGCAGCTGGGATTTTCAGAAGGTATCGGAAAATCGGTTGCCGAAATTTAAAAGTCCACACCAATACAACTTAAATTGAGCTGGTGTGGATTAGCCTGTAACAAAACAGTAAGCTTGAACCTGAAACAAATGAAAGCCAAACCACTCTGCTCAGTTTTTAGGCTAAAGATCTATGTAAGGAATATATTAAGAACATGGTTCCCATTTTAGTTTTGAACACACGGGGGAGGTGCATTTAATAGCATATCCTTTGTCAACAGCAAGTCACAATAAAGATGAGCAACCTTACATCTAATCGAGTTTGATGCTGTTTGGTCATCTGATCCTGGACCTTCAATCTTCTCAACAGTTCCTTGAAACCCACCATTGGCACAGGAATAAGCCTGTCAGAACACAAATATTTCTTACAATATGTTTTATACTGGACATGTGGTAAGGATTAATAATTATGAATAGAATCTAATATAAATTTACAGATCATGTTGGCCTTTTATAAATTAATACATAACCATATCGTCTTTTGCTAAGCTCTAGAGTCCTCACTATTCCCAACAACCTGTTCCTTTTTCATAAAGAAATCAGCCCAAATTATCTGTAACCACTGGAGGGTACAAAGGTGCATCACCTTCAGCAAAAAGAGAAAAAAACACAATGGTTCCAAAAAAAAAGTCACAATAACTAATCCAGGTAATGGAGGACACCACACCTCCAAGTAACGCAAGACTCTTTATCCTGACAGCTCCTAAGCGCCCAAAGAGGTAAAGAGATTAAGACAGGCACTTCCAGTAATCTTCACTACTTTCAAGAAGATCAGCACTTGGCCAAGTTGTACTCGAGTAAGTTTCTTGCAAGTTACCTGAAGGGTTCTATGCAATTATTATCTCTTTCTCCCCTTTCCAAGCCTTGTTGCAATACTTGGACAGACTATTGGACTTACTTATCAGGATCAGGATTATCAACTTTGGCTTGTTCCCATATAATAGGATCAACACCTGAAAAGAAAAAGGATGTTTATTAAGGACATCTGAAGAGATAGATGTTACAGCTGTTAACCTGGAAAAAATGCCCTGAAATACACAAACCCTATGAAGCCTGCTAACCCAAATGACTGTTACGCAAATTAAGGTTAATTAAACTAGGGTAGCTCTTTAAAAGTCCTGGTCCTGAGCAGGGGCAGTAAATTCAGACCCAAAGGCTGGCAAGCACTCCTGCTGGTTTGAAAGCAGGGGAAAGGAACAATCCATAGGTGCTCCCATTGGACAATCCATACTTTAAAGGGAAAAATTCCTACTGCTCCCACTATATGCCACACTTGGGCCATCTGTCCTTTTAAACTTGCTTATTGTGTAAAACAAAAAAGTATTAAAAAATCAGTAATTAAGTGATCAAACTACCAAACCAGTAGTAGATTGGCAAAATAATCCCTCTGGGAGTTAGCTCTGACTTTTCTGCAAGACTAGGCCCAGTTCCTTTTGCAATCCAGACTTCATAACCTTTTATATCCTAAACACAGACATATATAACAGCTATAGAAATAAAGGTAAGTCATCTTAAGAAATGGCATGAACAGCCCTTAACTACTCTAAAACAAAGCTATATGTGCACTGTCTGTGGCCACACACATAGACTAAGAGACCCATCTGAAAGCTAGCAAGTGAGTACAGGACATGATTATTCTGATTTTTAACTTTTAACTGATTTTTCACACGTGTTTTCCAGCAGGCCACCTGCATTTTTCCTGGAGAGCCCAAAAGGCCCAGCCCACGCACCGGCAGGAGGGTTCTGCAGGAGCTGCTTGACTTGTGCCGGGGACAGCTCCGTCCTGGCCATGGACAGGCTGACTCCCAGCTGCTGCAGGGATGATTTGATGTTGGCTTGTTCAAAGTGGGCGTAGAGGGTCGTTGCAGGAACTCTCCTCGAGGTGCCGTTGGGCGAGCGCTCCACAACGTAAATGATCACTTCTGTCCTGAGCGAGGCAAAATGCGGAAGGTCAGGAAAAGGCCAGCAGCACGTAGGAGCTAACAATACAGAACCACTCAAAATCCAAGCTACCACTTCTCCCAGGTGACTTTTAAATTCTGTCAGCTAAGTGAGATGTAAAGTAGCAGTAACTGCATGGTTCAATGCAGCAAGGGAAAGAGAGAAAACCTGTAAATACCATTAGATTCTCTGTTCCCTCCAGTTTGAACCACCATATTCTATGGTGATACTAGTACCACGTTAAGAAGAACCTAAAGATCTCTGGAAAGGTACTAGACTTAATGCCTTAAGAAAAACTACATGAAGGAATAAGAGACACAACTCAAACCCAGGATGAACAGATCTAAAATCAAGGAGAAGGGGAGAGAGTAGACTTAGGCACCGACCCTTTCTAACATGCAATATAAACAGGCAACACTGTGGGAAGGTCACGTACTGGTCATCTGGCATCGTTTTAACACCTTCAACATTGACAGTGAGGGTCTGGTTTCCTCCCAAAATTTTGTGTAGTGATTCTACGAGCTGCTGCTGCTGGCTTCGAATATCTGCTTCTTTTCTGTTAAACACCAAGACCACGAGGCCATCTTCATCTTTGTTGTTGGGCATTAAACTGTAACCCACAGCCTGCCAAGGAACAAATGAAAAATGAAGGTATGTTACTTCGCAAAAGCATATCCTTGTGGCATGAAGGGGAGGGGCTAAATCCCTCCAATTTAGAGCAACTGGTTCAAAATTGAACTCACAATGTATTCAGAACCGCAGAAACACAAAATCAATCCCCTTTTAAATCATTCTCTCACATGGCCATCAGCAGAGCAGCTTTTGAAACAGTTTGGATTTTCACAAAACATTCCTAAGTATCCTTTCTCCATTGGGGGAGCTGCCAACCCAGCAGAGCTGACAGGAATCAGGAACATTTTACAAACTGACCCTTTTTCCAAATTGCAAATGGAACCAGAGAATCAGGCTTTATTCCAAGCAAAAACAGAGCAGCAGCTTTCACCTCCTCTTGCCTATCAGCTGTCACCCCAGCACAGCATTGGTGACAGGGTGGACATCAGGGGCTTTGTGAGGCCCTGACACTGCATGTGGGTGGGTGACCTGCACCTCCTCTTGCACAAGTTCAGCTGAAGAGAGAAATGAGTCGAGGACGTGCCAAGGAGCCCGGTTTTGTCAGCAGAGGGTAATCCCCTGACATGGCGAGCCTTGCAGAATCAGCCATCCTGTCATGGAGCACAACAGTGATAGCTAAGGAAGAATTTGTTTTTAAGCACATGACACCTCTGGTATTTCTGTTTTAAAAAAATAACTCTTCCATGATCTCTTTATGCAACAAAGTATTTTCAAACTAGAACAGATTTCTTTTTCTTTGCTGTGGTCCTTCAAACAACGGCCTGTAACACTTACCTTAGCAGCACACAGCTTCTTGGTCTGGAGCTGCGTGCTTCTCATGTGTCCTAGAGCTGGAACTGTGTACAAGTGGATTCCTGTGGAACCCTTCAGGTAATGCATCATTCTTATCAGATGCCTGATGTTCCCATAGGCAATAACCAAACTAGCTTATGACGCTTTGTTCCTATCCCTGTGCCACCTTCTCCCCTATTTTTCGCAGGCGTCTTCCACTGCTGGCACAGATGGAACTTGTCATATCTCTTAAGGCAAGTGAATTCATAGCATTACAAAGACTGCAGTCACAGGGACAAGAGTAAACCTAGTATCTGGCATTGGCTAACCTGACAACTCTTCTTTTTGGTAAATGAAACTCTAAAATAACCTATTTTGCATCACACAACTTACACTGGGCAATTTTTCAAAGCCCAGAAACCGTGAAAGCAATTTCAGACAACAACTTACAAGAAAATAAGCTTTCAGGTGCGTTGCCAACGAAATGTTCAAAGTAACACTGAAAAAGGTGATGCAACAAAACCCAACACTTGTTAGGCAGGCACAGCTGCTGTGAAAATTTTACGGAAGTCTCCTAATGTGCATAATCAACATTAGGCTTAATTAAGTATTAACCTACATTCAGGTCACAAAGTTTGCACTCCAAAGAATCAGCTCAGGGAAGGAGAGTATCACCATGCCTGCCCCAAATCCCCTTACAAGCCTGAGGCTTAGCAAGACAGCCAGCAGGTGCGGGATTTGCGGAGGATGAAGAGCCACGAGTTCTTTGTTGACATGAGAAGCAAGATCTGGAACTGCTGATGATTCCGTACAGGGAATGGAGTCAGCATGAGCAGAAGAAGGCTGAAGGCTGGTGGATTTTAAACCTGGCACAGGTCAGGTTCATAGAGGGTTATTTTAATCTAGACAAAGCAATGAAGAAAGACCCTGAAGTTCTTATTCCAAACGTTCACAGTTTCCTTCAGACAGGAAGGGTATTTTAAATAGTTTCTGTGTGGATGCAAAAAGGGCTGTTAGAAAGGTTTTTCCAGCTTCTTGCAATATTCTGTGTGAATCTTTCCTTTCTCATGCAAGCTATGAAAACAATAAAATGGTTTTTGTATAACTATCTGAACACCTGGTGTTTGTCTAAGTTCTGTTTATGATACACTGGGTGTTGTAAGGCCTTAGCCAATCACCCTAGGGTGGGGGTGATCACTGACCAATCTCCTTATGTAATTGCACATACAAGTGGAGATTTATTTAATTAAATGTGACACTTCCTTGCTGGATACGCGTGGTTTCATTTCTTTGTCCCTGGTAAACAGCCACATTTCTGTCATATTGTAACATACACAGATACACATTAAAATTAATTTCCATAGATCTGTTCCACGTACACACACACTAACCTGAATGCTAGCACATGAAAATGCTACTTTCATGATCCACATCTGGGCTCATTATCTAGTCCCTCCACACCACCCAGATTTCCAGCATCTTCGAACCTTTTAATGAGTATGCATCAGAACTGTGCAGATTACCTGGAAAAATACTGTTTCAGAATACTCTTACCAGTGACAAAAATCTGATTTAACACCCATGAGATGCTCAGACTCAGCAGAGTAAGGGCATCGGCACCCTTTGTGGGCAGTCGAACAATGCCATACCTTAAACCTGCAGAAGGGGTTTTCCTGCGTGAACTCCACCGGAGCAATGTTGTTGTTGAAGTATCCTTTGCCCGTGCCCCAGAAAGCCTGGAGCTGGTTCCATTTGGCCAGAATGGCATCCCTCTCGTCTCCCAGGAGTGTCGGGGCCGACAGGGCGCTGGCTGTATTGATGAGCTGGTTGGACTGCGCAGGTGTCTGGGCAGGCTGGTTGAACAACCCGCTGCCTAATGCTGCTTGGGATGAAGAGAAACAAATGAACTCCTTGACCAACCATGACCATGCTATCACCTACCATCTGCCTATCACTGGCATCACTTCTTATCATATTCTGAGAAGCAAAATAAAAACACTGAATGAATAAATGAATTAAAATCAGATCATGTTTTTCACGTGTCTCTTTACAGCCAATCTTCATCTACAACAGAAGTTCCTGAATGCTGCATTGGAAGAACTTATTTTTTTTTTAAAACGAGACATCTGTATTGATCCATGACATCATCTGGCACTCTCAGTATCTAAATCTGAGGGGCAGGTTGGCTGTTACAAACTCAGTGGACTCAGAGCCTGCAGCTGCTCATTATGCAACTCCCATTTAAACTAATCTAAACGCCTTTTTCCTCCCCCTTCTAGTAATGCTACGAGTGCAACATCAATTCTCTAATTACAATTCCTACCAGCACTAAACCAAAGGGGTAAATATTGTTGGAAACTCAAGGTGAAGCTCAGGGCCTTTCTTGAGCTCTAGTTTAAGAGTTTAACAGCCTCCTGTTACAATACACTTCTGTCCCACTACCTGAGCAACTGAAGGTGGCAGTCTCATGCTTTCACTGCTAAGGGATGGGTAAATCCACAAGCCATACTCACTGGTCTGCTGCTGCTGCTGCTGCTGGGTTCCGAAGCCTCCAAAGCCTAGCCCAGTTCCCAACCCACTACCCAAGCCAGTTCCAGTTCCCGTGCCAAAACTGGTACCAAATCCAAAGCCTTTGTTCTGGGTAGCACCAAAGAGTCCTGGGGAAACAAGCAAATGGTTATTGAGAAAAAGAGCATAGCAGCCATGCAATCCAAAGCACTCCTGGATTTGTTCTAAAGCCAGTCCTTCAGTCCCTTACCGCTGGTGCCGGTATTGGTGGGAGCAGAGAAGCTGAACGCCGGTGCCGCGGTGGTGGTGGTCGTCCCGAAGCCTCCGAAGGCACCTGCCAAACACAGACTGCAGTCAGGCAGTGGCACATGGCCCCTGCAGCTGGGCACAACACGACAACCAACCGCACGCCTCGGGTGTTATGAGAACAGGTGCTGACAGATGGATGTCACACGGCACAAGCATGTAGCTCACACTGATCATGGGGATTGAGTTCATTGTCCAAGGAAATGGGGGAGAAAACATGGACCACAAAGCCAGAACTTGTATGGTGTGTCAAGAAAGCAAACAAAAAGGCAGCAGTCAACTGACGTCTTGTTCCCGTACCAGAGGGATGTGCTTTCCCCACTGAGAGACACAACTAACAGTACTATTTCTTAGATTCATTCTCAGGAAGACTTCTGGCCAATGTCACTGCTAAATGTCTAATAAGCAACCTGATTTTTTGTGAACTTTACAAACAGTCCTAACCTCTGGAAACAAATCAAAGCCTGAGACCAGGGTACACACAGTTGCTGTGCTTACAGGTAAGACTTACAGGTAAAATTCTACAGGGTCCTTTTTTTTTAAAGCCTTGTTTCCCAATGACCCGCCCCATTACATCTCATTTGGAGGTTCAACCGCTAGTGTAGGAAGATGGATGCAAAAGCAATCAGCCTTCCACAAATTTTCAGGAAAAGCAGTCACTGACCAGCAGGAGAGGACCTACGTGAGCACCTGAGCTCCAGTGGTGCCAATAGTGCTGGCCCAAGATGCAGCCTGCAGAGCACTGACCAGCCTGGGAAACAAAGGTCTCTGTGTTTCATGCTGCTTTTACATGTGTTCAAGTGAAGATGACAGTCTGCTACAAAGGATTTGTCAAAAAGATGCTTTCTCTCTTAACTCACATGTCAATAGCAAAAAAAAAAAAAAAAAAAGTTCTTCAGATCTATTACACTCACAGTCCTCCTGTCCACAAACAAAATGAAAAGCATAAACCGAAGCTGATATGCAATTGCATTTTATTTCCATTCAGCAAACATCTCAATGTGAGTGGGCACAAGTTGTTCCCTGTAACACCCATGTTTCAGTCCTGCCAGCGAGTGGGACACCCTGGCAGGAGCACCAGCAGATGACACCATTTTTAGGTACCTTTGTACTCACAGCAAATTTAGTCATCCTTTCTTGAAAAGGGACCTGAGAGTACAAATTAAGTATCAAATTAAATATCAAATTGACTATGCACGGTCTCTTCTGGAGCAGCTCAAATGAAGCTAAAGAAATCCAGCCCAAGAGTGTTCACAGCAAATAAACCCCGATGAGATCCCTGGGGTGCACAAAACAGATGAGAGGCGCTGACACAGAGAGCGATGACACTGTGGGATGGATGGAATTCCTATACGAGCAGTGGCAATGGCTGGGCTAATTCCACACCAACAAAAGCATTAGAAATCCATCCAGTCCAGTGTTTTTATACAGAATGGGAAAGATTTAAGGTGAAATTACATCAGCTGATAGCTCAGATCTGACGGATCTCCATGGGGCCACAAAAGGCTTTCTTAACCACCCCCCAGTGCACCCATCCCGCGCAGGGCCCTCCCTGGAGCACTGAGCGTCTCTGGACAGCTGGGGCAGGGAGGTTTTGGGAAGCACAGCAGCATTCAGGGAACAGGTCACAGCTGGGCTCTGACTTTGTGCCGGTCGTATACAATTTGTTTCTCCACAGAAACTACGCAGGTGTGGTGCATTCATGACACCCAACGCAAGGCCAATGAGGAGACACGGGGGAAGATGAAAACATGACTGCAGTAGTCCAAGAATCTCATGTCAGGAAATGTGGCACAGGGACAAGCTCTGGGATTGCTCAGGATCGCCTGGATTCATTCCCATTTCAGTGACTTTTGGCTACAGGGTTATTTTTCCTCAAAAACTATTCCTTGAGAATTTAACAAGCAAAACCCCTACAAGCCTATAGCTCTCAAACCCATTCCATTTCCAGAGCTTTTATTGCCAGTCTTCGCTGGATATGAAGATCAGTAGTGGACACAGATTCCCAGTTAGGGATGTAATTCTTGGACCCCTGCTGTTAACACTGACCATGGAACACATATTTATGCATTATCTACCTGCGCTTGCCAGACTGTTACCAAAATTGAATGGTGGAGTTGAGGTAGTGGAAACACCGAAATTCCCAATATTAAAATTCACCGCGGGATTAGCAGTTAATCCGAAACCCCCAAAATTAAACCCACTGGCAGTGGAGTTTGCAGTTTCAAGCCCACCAAATCCTGACGAGCGGGAAGCAGAAAAAGAGCAAGGCAACATTAGTTCTGAGTGAAAGGCAGGTCCAGGAAAGAAAAGTTGAAGCATTTTTCCATCCCCATGGGCAAGACAGGCATAATTAGAAACAAGAGTAAAAGGTATTAATTGGCATTGAACATTATTTATTGGACACAAGTTAAAAGCTCCACACATTGCTACTGTAAGGATATTATTTTTCAGTTATACTGTGCATAAAACAGCAGCACTTCCCCAACTTATTTCAAATCCCTACATGAAACCATCTCTTTGGTTCAATATTCACATTGAGAGTAATTTTTAACAGCCTAAGATGCTCAATACAGCTGCATCTGTGTTAAGTTTAACAGACAATAGCAAAATTAATTCATAAGCTATCAGAAAGGCAGAAGTAAGTTATCGTCATACAAATAATACACTCAGAGACATGACAGCAGATAACCACAAAACTCAACTCCAGCAGCTGAGGCACCACACAAACTTCAGCTACTCCAGGGCAGACTTATCCAAGTTCTATTGCCAAAATCTGCCCCCCTCAGCCTTGCTGGACGTACTGATGCATCCAGTACCCCTGGCATGCAGCTGAAACAGGTTCATGCTGGACAGACAATGGGAAGTCCTGAGGTGTGATCCCAGATTTCCCTCTGATATCGGTCTGTGAGTGTCACAAACCTTACTGCGGTGTACAGGCAGCACAAGGCGATTTTTTACTTTCAGATGGGGCCAGAAGGAGCGTGTGTAAAACTCCCAGAGTGGAAGAGACAGTAAAATTCAGGTTAACTACCGTAAAGATGAGCCCTGTCCAAAAGGACTTGCTCATATGCTCTCCTAGCCAACAATGAGTTATTTTACTAAGTGAGGGGAAAGCTCTGTCTTACACTTCACCATGACTGACAGTGACCAAAGAGGAGGGGAAAAGGTCTTCCTTTACAAGTTAACCACTGTCTTTTACCTTGCTCAAAAGTGAACTTCCAAGGGCATCTCGTCCAAACGAGGACTTTATTGCAAGCAAAAGGCTGATCCGAGGGACCTGCACCCCCTCATCACAAGCGCCTCAAGAGCAGCTGCCGGGGGCCGGGAGGGGCGCGGGACGGCGCCTCTGAGGCGGCCGCGGCTCCCATTGGCCGCAGGGCACGCGCGGGCCGCCGCCGCCATTCTCATTGGCTGGG